>JAQGAA010001888.1:0-14143 GCA_034696425.1 Isotoma viridis | reverse complement strand
ACTCCTTGATTCTTTTTTACTTTATTAATTGCATTTATTTATTTAAATGCGACCAGAGGTCGCGCGGGTGGCTAGTTTTTGATTTAAAAGATAAAGAGAGTGAGTGACTTACACTTAGTTGTAGTTAGTAGAGAGTGTCACAAGAATTATCATCCTCACAAATCACACAATGAACATAAACAATTAACAATTTCGTGTTAAATGCTTTTGTTTTAGCACCCACTGCCCAACCCTAATCTATAAGAGGGAAAAGTGGACACACAAACACTCTCGTTCTCTTCTGCTGACTAAGCTTTTATAAATTATATCCTAAGGGTTTTAATAGAACCCCTTCCTTATTTTTGTATTTTTAGGTGTATTTTTTTATAAAACTTTTGCATTTTTTGTGACTTGGTACCGTTTTATTGAAATGCTAAACTTTGAGAAAACTTTTATAGCAAATAGATTGTGAATGTCCTAAAAATGTATTTCCTTTCCTTACAATAAAGCCCAAACAGAATGTAATTTTACTTCACGTAATTCGTTTCTTCATTTTTTGTTATTAATTCCAGAAAATTCAGCTAATTTTTTAATTATTTAAAATATTTCCAAACAGCTGAACAAATTGGATTTTTTTAAATACCAAAGATTTTAATTAATTAACGATTTCCATCACCCCAGGGTTTTTAATTTAAAAATTGACATTACTATGTCCAAAACCCTTTACTTTCCGCACATTGAAGTCTACACACATCCCATTAAAGAGAATTTTGCACTTCAGGCGACATACAAACATAAGCTTTATATTTAAAAAAATTCCAAAATAGAGCCACAGTTTTATAAGAGCGATTAATCTAATTCAAATGTGAGTCATTTGAATAAAAAAAACATAAAAACTGTGACAATCATCATCAGACCCCCTGCAAAGTCTTATTGTCATGTTAAAATTCCATCTTATTGTAACTCCTTAATAGGCAAAGATTATGCTGAGAGCACATAAGATTCTTTGTATCTATAAAAAAGCTACCCTGATGAACTCTATTTTTGTCATCCCTTGTGTTCTATAAAAAAAAGTGCAACTCTCGGCTTCCGGTACATAACATAAATAAATATTATAAGAAATGACATTTTGCCAAAAGTGACACACTTTCTTGAGAATACACTCGGCTCTTCTTGTCTTATTATGTCAACAGGGCTTTTTCCTAATATGGTCAATCAACCCTTGAATCAATGAACTCAAACAATGTCTAAATGATAATAATACATAGTGGACACATTTTAATCAATTTTATAAATAACAATTACATTTTTGAAAGTAAAACTTCACTCTATTTATTTAAATCATTAATTATCTTTTCTCTAAAAATACCGTAAAAAGCTAATTAAATCCCCCCTTAAAAATTTCAATTAAAAGAAAGCCACAAACCTTATAAAGATAAAGCGCATGAAGAGAATGATCCACTTCAGTAGTAGCAGTTTCCAATGCACTTCGAAATTCACTAGTGAGTCCACCACCACCCCCCACAGAGCTATTCCTTTGAGGTTGCCCCATATTTGACCCTTGACCCCTGCCCCCACTACTCCCTCTACTATTCTTCCCACTATTCAAAGTACTTCCCCCACTTGGATTATTATCATTATTAAAAGCCAAAGGATACGGATGCGAAGGGCTTACTAAAGGCACAAACTTAATTGCTAAAGAGTCTTGTAACAAAACCAAATATTTTCGAATTTTTTGAGGATTTCCTAAAGCAAAAGGGGGACATTGCTGATTTCCCCCTCCTTCCCCATCATCCATTTTCATAATTTCTTCTTCTTCTTGATCACAAAGGGGCCCCATTTTCAAAAAAAAATACACACGTGACACTTTTTAACAATTTATTAAAAATTAAATTATTTTTTAAATAAAACTTTTTCTTTCCTTTAAAGAAAAAAATAACAATTTTTCATCTCAATTGAATAAATTCAATTGCATTTATTGCGTGGGGGGTGGCCGAATCAAATTAATTTTAAACACCGCATCATCATCAACCCTCACTATTCTTTGTATTACTTTTATTTTTTCAAATGAATTTTCTTTTTTATAAGAATTCCTTTTTAAGGTCAAGCTCGGTGTGGGTCATCATCTTTGCACTCAAATTTATTGTCATTTTCAATCCCAACTTAGTCCATTTTTATTCATCATTTTTAAATCATTTCAAAGGTGAGCTCATCTCATTGTAATCATCAACTTCATCTCTCTCTTCTCTTTAAATTATTTTGGACATGTGTATCTGGCAGTGGTGGTCGTTCCTGATGGTCTTTCTGTAATAAAAAAATCAGACATAATAAATAAATTATGAATTTGAATAAAAAGCGACGTTTTTACGATTAGTGAGAAGAAGCACGACACACTACAATGTAGAACGTACTTGTGTTCTTAAAAAGAGTACAAGTGTCATGGGAAAAAGGTCACAAGCGCATTTTTTGGCTCACTTTTAAAATATTATTTTGTATATTGTGTGCTATTACTTTTTGAGAACTATTTACAATTTGTCTGTCTCTTTAAACCATTATTTGTTTGTCTAGTGAACCTCAACTAAAATTTTAAATTAAATAATGTTTCAAAATTTAATGTTTTTTATTTTACAGGGTGGACCAACTCGGGTTTTTTGGGGTGCGTCTCGTTAAACCATTATTTCTACTCAAGTTTAGCATTTATTAGATAAGAAACGCATTTAAAAATGCATTTACATTTTTGACACATTTCCCAATAAGATTTCAAAGCAGAAACTTAAAGTTGTCTCACACTAACTAACCTAAGAAATGATAATCCCTATACTTAAGAAGGAAGATGATGCATTAGATGATGACTAGGTAAGAGACTAGGTTTTAATGTCAATAGGTAAAAAACACCCTCTCATCACAATCATCATGATCACACACAAGTACACAAGTGATGACTTGTAAAATTATTCAAATTTCTTACAAAAAAATCCCAAAAGATTGATTGCAAATTTCTGAGAGTGACGAGTTAACTAACGAGCCTCGTCCAACATGAAACATTTTAATTCTCTAAATTACTATCTTCTTCTTCTTGTAACTGACCGTGTTATTCTTTTTCTTGTACACAGAAGAAACGTGAGTATCTCTCTTAACTCAATCGATAAAAAAAACTTCTTTAATCTTTGACCAAAATGTCAGATAACTCATCTCAACATGCCAATTACAGTTCAAACGACATCTAATAAACATATATTATCCTTTTACTCGTACATCTAACAGCTATATTATTATTGCTAACATTTATTATTATTATTATTACTATTTTCCCAAGATCCTTACTCACATGCATGCATCTCTCAAGGGTTACACTTAAAAAAGTGCATTCCTTGTCATTTTAAAGCTTTAAAAGCTTTAAAATCTTTTAAAGTTTTACTCAGGGCTGTCCACACCTAAAAACTAAATAAAAAATCCCATACACAAAAGACAGCCACACGATACGAACGGCGACCCATACTCCTACTTTTAATCGCTTCCTTATGTCCAATGATAAAAACATGATTTTATTTTTAATCAAAAAGCAATAAACTATTTTTTAACTGCTTTTTAAATCCCTGAAAAACTGTTAGATGACCCAACAAGGGGCTATTCTTATGTAAATTTTTGTCCGTAGCAAAACAAAAATCCCTATACATAGGAATCCTCTTCAGACACATGCACATCCTATAATAAAATCCTTTTAACCCTTGTTTTATGAATGGATTGAAACCTTCTTGAGATTCTTGAATAAATTTACCTAAAAAACCAATAATTTGTCTTTTTCCCAAGAAATTTATTAGTTTTTGGTGGTCGTTACTCCAATGCTAATTAATACTTTTTGGTTTATAAATCACAAAGGTAAATGCTAAGCGGTGAGTCTTTTTCTTCTTCTTGTTTGTAACTTATTACCTTTTATTCTCTAACTACTTTAATAACTACACAGGACAGGTATACTTTATTACAATACAGGTAACTTATCTCCTTCTGCTGCTGCTCCTACAAGAGAACAATGAAACTCAAGTAATTTACTTCTAAAAAGTAAATATATTAAATTTTAGAAAAATTGGTAAATAATAATGATTTTCAAGCAGGTTTTTCTCTTTTGTAGTAGAAGTAGTAGCAAGTATTTTGTGTATTACGCCTACAACAGGTGTATATGTGTCTGTGTTTAAAACACACTCACGCATATTATTCACAAAATCTCCAAAAAATATTAATTAATTGTTTTTATGAAAAATGATCCGTTATTTATCCCAAAAGTAAGCATCATTTCTAAAAGGAGATTTTACGCATTTAGTTTAACTATCTTTTAAAAAGTTATTAGTTTTTATAATAATTTTTAATAAAAATGATGTGAATCCGCCCCCATTAGTTAATAAGGTAAGAAAGTTTTAAAAGGTATGAGTATTTCGATATGGATTTGCTTTACTTTTACTCTCTTGTTAATAAGGAAATAAGTTAATTATAACTCAAACCCCCTGAGGAGGATCTTTATAGTTTTTACTTGGATTAATTAATTAGACGTAGATTAGCTATTTAGTTTGTCCTTAGGTTTTGTATTCTAGTTATTTATTATTATTATGGTCATGAACACTCTCACTTATTGAAAATGACATGAGAGAGAGAGAAATTAACTTTTTATTTACTATTTTATCCTATAAACTATAATAATATGTGAACTATTTATTAAATGCTATATTACACAGTTTACCATCAATAATTAATACTTATAATGATTAATTGATTAATTAATTATAATAGAAGTATCGTACTAAAACTAAACCAAAAAAACTAAATTCTTTAGTTTCTTTAAAAGTTCTTTGTTTACAAAAAAATATTTTTCTTTAAAAAATGTTCGTATTAAATTTGCAATTTTTAATTGTTTTAATTGAAAACTTTGCTTTTAACGATGTTACACTAATTGAGATATTATTTATACGGACAAGCTTTAATTAAATAAGATTTCATTCAATTATCAACAATTTTTTAAAATAAAAGAAAATAATTTTGCATTCAATTTCCATGTTTTATTACAAGCCAACGCCGCAATAAAATCCTGGACGCAAAGTAATAACTGCATTTGTGTAATAGATAGAAATGTACCATGATGAAAGTTGATTTAGTTCGTAGTTTTTCATAGAACACAAGTTACGTAATTCCATTGCCTATCATAAGTCTGATCTTCCAGATTATAAAACAAAATCGCCTGCCTTTCCCCCATTAAAAACAAAATGTCAAATGCTTTTAGATTATGATCTCAAAAATGACATTTATAAATAAGTTAAAAAACCAACTCTTTCCCCTAAGAACAAAGGTAGTATGTATTTCAGTCTGTTTATACTTCAATCCCCTTAGCATGCGTGGGACTGGGACTTTCACCGAATTCGGGTATTATTCAATACCTTTAAGTATAATATTACGTGAAATCGGGAGATTCGAGTGAAATCGGATGGGTACAAGGTCCACACACATACATACTACGCACCCACTTATAAACCTACAAGGTTAAGGAACACACAGAGAAATATTCAATTTTTAATTCTGTTTACTTTCTCTCCGACTTAAAATACAAATATCGATTAAAATCTTGTTATTGTCAATTGAGAACAAGTTTAGAGTTTCTCAAGGATATTCTATTTTTCTTGTTCTTATCGACATTTTTACAGAGCCTGGGATATAACATTTAAAATATTTATTTAAATTCCAACACAATTCCATAATAAAATTCAGTGTGTACTTAAATGCCCAATAAGTAGCCAGATAATATGCAAGTTTTAATCATGGAAAAGTTTCGACACAGGGGGAAGTGCAAGACAATTGTCATCATTGAAATGGTCCAGTAATTATAATTACTAATTAAATATAAATTAATTAAGAACAACCTTTGACCTCCATACTTTTTTTAAATTACACAATACAGATCCTTTCAGCATTCTCTCTTGGATTATTTGTAACAATTCTTGTTGCAAGGTACTACCACCGGAATGATGACCCTGGTAATTGTTAATTATATTTTGTCTGCAATTTTTTCAGAAATATTAATGCCCGAATTTTTAAAATTTAAAACAGAACGGCCGAATCTATACGCGCAACTATTTGTCGAAGTGGAAGTGCCAACAGGAACTCTTTTCTCAGCTGCATTAATAATCCTGGGATACGTGGCATACATCCGTGTTGCAACAAATATCCTTATTTTAATTGTTGGCAATAAAGTGTTGAATGAAGCTTGTTCTCTTTACCCATCCGTATGTTTAATTAACAATTAACTTATTTTTAATTGATCTTGCAGAGAAAATTGATCTAAACTGAAACAGACTTGAAATCTCTCTTGTAAAAATGCCCCTACAGGAAAGAAATCTGTACAGAATCGGGGATGGAATATCAGCATGCAAATTCTGGTGCAGATTGGAACTCTTTCGTCTAATTTTAGTTGTAATCTCGATCCTCCTTCAATTATTCCTAATTCGTCATTTAAACATTTACCGAACTTATTTTGACATTTTGAACAACATGCCCGCACTCTTTGGATGGCTTTTGGGTGAAGATTTCCTCAAAGAATTGGAAATTCACCACAGAGACCCGAATGCAAATAATTATGTTAATAATCTTAATTTGTGTTATCTGAATAATCAGAATAATAATCTGAATAATGATCAGAGTGAAGAGGATAGGGAGATTTTTGAATCTTTCCAAGCTCCTGCTCGATATTCTATTACTACAATCCCATAAAAAGTCACGAAAATGTTTAAAAAATCTCAAAATATTGAATAATAATAAATTATTCAAAATATCATGTCAAACAAGGCTTCCAGTTTTTAGTTCAAATAATATTGCTCTGTTACAATGTGCAAGAAAATTCAAAATCCTATAAAAATACAAATATATCTAAATCCTTAGACAGATGTTATAATTATAATATAAAATGTTAAAAAACTCCGATATTAAATTGAATTTAAAAGAATAAAATAAATAAAACGCACATTAACTTTAAATTAAAAAAATAATAAAAAAAACTTGAAAACTTGAACATAATCAATTTTTTTATTAATCACGGCATAAACAGTACAAAATTGTAAATTATTGTATTTTACTTTAATTAAAATCTGTATTTAATCACGATTACATACTTATTGTTATTGTGACCAAAACCATCCTTATCTGCAATTCGATTACAAATTATTTAAATCTTACTATTAGAACTTATTGGCATTTAGCATGTAGAAACATTGACATTAAAAGAAAAGCAATGTGAAACAAAAGCTTTCCCTTGTTTCACTAAAGAACAAAGGTGATTTAGTTCGATTTTTTACATTTCAAATGGTTTCCTCGTGTAAGATTCATTAATGAGACAAGAGTTTTATCCGAATTCGGATATTTCTCAATGCTTTTATATTATATAATCTCTTCTGTGAAATCGGGAGATTCGCTTAGAATCGGAGGAAGAATACATGGTATGCACATGACTCACCTGTTTAAAAACCTGCAAGGCACCCGTTTCCCTGAACAGAGAGCCCTTTTACTTTTTATTATTAATCCATTTACATTTATAATTAATAAGAATTTTGTAACTAATAAAACGCAAGTTTTATTTCTTAATATATAATTACAAGTAGAAAGATAATAAGTTTAGCCAGTTTCATTAGTTTTATCATGAACAATTTTAGAAGCCGAGGGAAAATGCAACAAACTTATCATAATTTTTACTAAAAACTAAATTTAAATGAAAATTTGGAACATTTAACCTTTCATAATTTACAATTTTGAATTGCAGCTACTTTTGAAAAAAATTACTTAAAGAGCTTAAGATATTAAAAATCATTTTTATCACCCGGTATAAAGAACACTTTCTACTACAAAACTTATTAAACCTTATTTACAAGCTTTAACTAACATTGTTAAAAATCCCTTGAGTAGTTCAATTCATAGATTGCACCTTCAAAAAATCAGCCAACATGTAATATATTAACGTTATGTAATAATTATTTTTGGAATAACCCTCTAAACTCTACGAATATTTTATTCCCCATCAGCTTCTCATACTTATCAAGTCAAATGAAATGGACAAATCATACGTAGCATTAATATTTCTTGTTTCTAGTAGTTTACAATTGCTTACGGGTCAACGTCGCAGAAAAATTGTGACATGAATAGAAAAAACCCAACTTACAGATTTAGATTTGGACACTTTTGATCACGAACTGTTAGCTAAATAGCTTTTATACTGTTTATATTTTAAAAAAATTTCTCTATCTCATAAAGGATTTTCTGTTTTGTGATCCGTTTCTATCCTCCTGTCTTATCTACTTTATTTGTTTCCATTCATAATAAAATTTCAAATTCTTCAAAAAACGCTACAACAAGCCCAACAACCTTGATTTTATGAATTTTAAAAATAATGCATATAAATCAAGTACAAAAGCTTAAAACACCAGTATAGTTTCTCATTCTCATCCGTCCGTATATGTACCTTATGCGTTCATCTCTATATACTTACAAATCTAATTGAATATACAAATACTATATTGAGATTTAAAATTTACTTTAAAAAATAAACAGATTAAAAAATTGGAATTGTAAAATAATAACTTAAAAAATAAAAACAATACTTACAAAAAGCTTAAGATATTCAATACTTTTTTATCACCCGGCATAAACTACACTTTCTACTATAAAGCATTTAAATTATTTTAATTAAAACACATTTTTTACAAGTTTTAATAGACATTCTTAAAAAATCCCATATGAATAATTTAATTCATGGAATGCACTTCTTCTTCAAACAAGCCAATATACAAATACTATCTAAAACATCATAATAATAATTTTCTCAAGAAAATAACACTCTTAAAATCTACCACCACCACCAGACCACTACTGACCTTTACCCTCGATTAATATTTTATATTTTCCCTAATCAGCTTACACATTTATATATCATATACTCCCAAATCATTAAAACTGATACAAGAAAGTGATATTATCAGATAAAAGTGAAATTTGTCAACAAAAACTCTTCAAAATCTCAACAATTATATTTTGCATCAACTATAACAAAGTGTGAGTATCTTTGTACAAACACACACACCCCAAATTAAAAAACATTATCCCAGTCCCAATAATAATAATAAAAAGTACAATAAAGTTTATAAGAAAGACTGATTTCAAAAATGAAATAGGAAGAATGCATGCGTGTGCCCTTATTCTACTTGAGAAGATTAAAGCATTTATTCTAAAAAAGAAGTGACCAACCCTTAAAAACTAATAAATATCATAGTTGTTCTCTTGTCTCTCTGTCTCTAAAGATTAAAATCTCTTTTGAAACTCTCTCATCATACTCAAGAGAGTGATAATAAATAAAATATTAATATTTGTAACATAAAACAATACGAATAACTCTGAGAGAGAGAGAGATTAAAGTCCCTGCCCATAGCATCATCAAAAAGTAACAACACAGACAGATAACATACATTATTATTCTTATCTTAATCTAAATTGTAAATATTGTTCAAAGATGATGATGATGATATTCAGAAAAAGACAATGATCTCCTTTACTCTTCATTTACGACGACCACCACCATGAAAAATTGCTATGTTACTCATTCGGATTTTTAACATAACTCGTTGTAGCTCAAAGGAGTATTAAATCAAACAGTTTGCTTTATTGTGTGTGTACATACAAAAGAGTTATAAATGGGTTTGGCCTTTCATGCAAATTCCATTGGGCTTCTTACGACATGCAATTTTTCTTAAATTCGAATGTATATGATAAACAACAAACTGACCACAATCAATCTTTTATTTCATTGTTGGTAGTACATGACCATGAGAGGATTAGTATCACAACCTAAATCATTAATTGTTTATTTAATATAATAAAATCATTATACTCCAGATGTAGACAATTAATTATAATAATGAAGCATTTCCATTGAATATTGTTGAGATTTGTATATTATCGTTCTTAAAGGTGCATTTTGTAACGTTATGGAGTTCACATTTTGATATGAAGATTTATCAGTATAGCTTTGGGATATTTTTGTCAATCAATTGGATTTTGTTATTTAACAAAAATGATATTTCAGGTAGCATGACCCTTGGGATAGGTGTGGCAAGCTTTAATAGCAGAGATCAAGGATCCTTAATTATTTCCAATATTTTGAAGTAACTACCCATATGTTATCCATCTATGATTAAACTTACATTATTTTAATACTGCAGTTCAATAATAACGGGATTAAACTTCGATTTTACAACTACAAACTCAAAAAAATTAAAGAAAGTTCCAAATATTCAAAATATAATGTACCTTTATAAAAAACTCAACTCAAATAAAAAATAAAACAAATGAACTTGGATATTACTTTATCAAAACCAAAACTGCTATATCTGGGAAACACTAAGATTTAAAAAATCAAGTATTCCATCTTAATACCACCACCACTACCACTACAAATCTCAAAGTTGAATGTCGTCACAACTATTATAATTTTTTAAGAGAAAAACCGCTACACGAAAGTGTACAAAGATAAATATTGCACATCAACCCATAACATTATTATTATCATCATGATCATCATATTGACTTTATCACTTTGAAATATTTTATGCTAATTTCAGCAGTTAACTCAAATACACTAAAAGTACTTCCACCACCACCACTAACAACTACCCTCTGAATATTTAAAAACATCACAGTAAACCACATTTAACACTTTTATTTTAACATTCACACTCCCCATAAAAATAAAACAAATTTATTCTATAAAAGGAACCTACATATAAAATTAAGCCTTTCTTTCCCTGCAACCACATACATATTCAAAATTCAAGGGTTTTAAATGTTAAAAAATTTCAAAAAAACATTAATAAAAAACTGTTCAAAATTTTGAAAACATTTTCAAAAAATCTTGCATCTTGCTCTCAAGTTTTTGAAAATTTATTACAAAACTTAATTGCAAAGATGTCTTGTCAAAGTGAAGAGAATATAAATGAATGAAATGCATACACAACACAACACACACCCTTAAAATAGCATGAAATCCCTTTTAAGCTTTAAAAAAAATGATTATTGCATTTATTGCACAATAATCTTCTATGAATGAGAGAGTATACGAAGAATGATTGCATTTGCATTTGCATTAAGATTGCACCTGCAATAATTCACATTCTTTTCATATTTTTAAACATTTTAAAATGTTTTAACTTTAACAGTGTGTCTTTTTATATGCATTATTATACGTGGTAGCAGTAGTAGTGGTGGTTTGTGGAGATTGTAATGTGTGACTGTGACCACTGTGGCATTTGTTGCCACTACTACACCTTTTTGATATCTCTGTGATGTGTGATGTCTTCTCTTATCTGTCCTTCTTACAGAGAAAGAGAATATAATTTTATATGCAAATTATTTAGATTGTGATATTAATGCCGATTTCTTAAATCTACTTATGCAAAGAGAGGATAAAGATATTTTTGATGTAATTAGCCTCTGTCTCTCTTTTTTAAGACTTCTCTGTAAGTGTATTTCTTGATTGTTGATTGATATTATTCAGTAGTAGAGACATTAGAGAGAGGATTTATGCTGTGATTTTTCAATTAATCTATCCACTTTTTTAATGCTTTTTTACGAAGTTGGGCTTAAACATTCATTTTCAACGTCGGGTTTATTGTATCAGGTTTTTCAATACAAGTTTTATTTCGATTCGATTCGATTTATGTTTGTTTCGCGAATCTACATAAAATGAATCCCAGATTTTCACCTAATTCCATATGTAACACAAATTTTAATTATTATTGTATTCAATATTTGAGGCCGAAGTTGCTGAATTTTTAAAAAATTTTGAAATATCTACACTATATATTTTTTTATTTTCTATTTTTCAAAAATACTAATTAAAAAATTAACTCATATTTTAAAAAAACACATTTAAAAACAAAATTCCACTCATACTATTAAAATTCAACACATCATACTTCGACCCTATTCCCCCCAAAATAAATTAAAAAGGTACAAAGGACTCTAAAGTTGAAATTAACGACTATACTATAAACTCTTAAAAGTAATTTCCTACTAAATCTAATAAATACTTATTCCCTCACATACCTAACTCAACAATAAAACTTTTAATTAGCATATTTCTCCCAAGTATCAAATATCCCAGCTCAAGGCCATTTCTTCAGTCCCATCAACCACCACCACCACCACCAGCAACTACTAACAAGCCTAATCTCATTATTAATTCTCTTTAAAAATTTGCAAATTAATGAGAAAAACATCAAAACTTAACTAATCCTATGAGAATTTTAGAAATTAAAGATTTCCAAAAGAAACCATCAAGGAAAACACAAATACTAAAACCTCCTTTATATGTATTATTATATATAAAGCAACACGATATAACTAAGCAAGACTGATCTCCTGATATCATTTACTCTCTTTGCGAATTTCTGTCAAAAAAAGGTTGAGGATGTAGACAGACAACTTTTAAAAAATTGTCATGACATGAGAGAGAACACTATACACTGACACCAGATACACAAACTGTCATCTCACATCATAACAACTCAAAAATTCCTCTCAAAAGAATAAAAAAGAAATTCCTTCTTGTCTAATGTCATTCATGTCATTAAGGATTACAATTTTTATATATGCACACAGGGCACAGTATTGAATTTCTTTTTTTTTCTATTTTTTTTTATAAAAAAGCAACTCTTTTAATAAAAATTCTCATGAGAGATTTGAGATGAAAATCATGTAATCTCTCTCTTGTCTCTCTCATAATCTCATTTAAAATTTAACAAGATAATCAAAAAATAATATTATTATTATGGTAATACGAGATATAAAATTATATCCATAGTCAACATACTTCACAGATGATATTTAGCAGAAATTCCACCTTATTTTTGATGTGTCAATTTAATTAGAATTGTGTATCATGATGATAGTTTATGATGTGTGTGTGTGTGTAATTAAATCTGTTAATTGTCTTTGAAGCCTCGAGGATCTTTTACTTAGAGAGATTATGCAACACTTCATAATATCAAGTGATTTTATTAAGAATTATGAGTCATACTGATATACCGTGCTGTTTTTGAAAATTTTTTAATGATTTAACGAATCACGGACTGTATAGCTAAGATCAAGCTCTTTTTAAACTTTATTTATTTTTGGTTTTAATCATTTATGGATAATTGGCAATCCCTTATTTCGTATTAAAAAATAAGGAATTCCTCCACACCCTGGTTATGTCATCCGCCTGAGTGAGTGAGCCGGAAAGTACTTTTGAATTTGCGTTTCTTCTCTGAATAATCCTTAAATGGATTGAGGTTAAGATGAGAGAGAGAGAGAGAGGTTGAGTGAGAGGTACATGTTAAATGTCACTCATTCATAATGCATAGTACGAAGAAGAAGTGACCAGTGGTGGTGGTGGTGGCAAGACCACATAAACCTACCGAAAACTCCATATTTAGATTGTAGTTAGTTTAGACAGTTAACAGTTATTACTTGCTAACCGATTCCAAACTTCTTTTATTAATTTTTACTCAGAGTTGTTTGAACTGACTGAGCTTTGTGTTCAAAGTTCAAATTCATATTTCTCATTATGGTAAACACACAGCATGTCAGTCAAGTAGGTAGTTGTTGTAGGCACATCCCAAACCGGAATCTATTTATGTATTCTTTTTTGGTCTATAGGGTTATAATCCCTAACTACCTTCCGACCTCACGTACTCTCATATTTCATTAGTAAATCAAATACACTCTGTGTTTTAAATTATAATCTTTGTTACATTTACTTTGTATTAGTCCAGTCTTTTTGTGTTATATGACCCACAAAAAGCAATGACTAAAATATATATTTCTATAAGAATCTTCGAAAGTTTACTTTTTTTCAAAAAAAAAGAAATACAAATTTTCAGTGTCTATCCCAGACTATATTTTACAATATGAAATTTGCTTTTAAAAATCTCTCATAAGTCTTGGAAGTTTTGAATAGTTTGATTATTACTTGGCGTATCGTTTACCCACTCTCCATGCAAATATGAATTAACCATTCATCATACATTTAGTTAGTCCTATAGGTTTTCTCGAGCACTCATTACCCAATCCAAAGTACCATTATAACTACAATTAAAATTCCTAT
>JAQGAA010001887.1:0-14147 GCA_034696425.1 Isotoma viridis | reverse complement strand
AGCGCTGAAGACCCTCTTTTAATCAGTGATTCCGGATTTGGAGACCTACCCAGCGTGCCCAAGTTCGATGAGGAAAATGGCGACTTGGAGGTCTCGCCTTTCTTCGTTGTAGACACTGATGGTGAGTTATTCTATTTTTTCATTGGTTTAAACACTCGGGGGAGAGCAGATGAGGGATCTGCTTCTTCTCCAAGTTCCGCACCTCTTTTGTACTTCTTCTTCTATTGCATCGGGTTCTCCAAAGTCATAGAGATGGCGTATGCTTGTGTAGTTTAGAATTTTTGTCACTTTTTAGTTTCAATTCAAACTCATCATCATCGATGAAACATAATTCTCTTTGTTCAAAGTGGCGTAGCACGTGCGCGTCACTCCAAGTCATTAATTTTAGTTTTTTTAATTTGTCACTGCAGTAACTTTACCAACCTTTAAGTTAAGCGTGTATTTAAATGTAAAGTGGAAGATTATAATGTTCAAAAGGAGAATACAGAATGTAGATTGCAAATAAGGTTACAATGAAACAATTTTTAATTAATTGGTATGTGGTATGGGATGTGTACATGATGATTTATAATTTGCGGCTGAATGTTCTGTGACGATTCAAATTGCCTGCTATTTTTTTATTGACTGAAGCACCCATATACCACATCAAATAAAATGATTTTGTTTTAGTTTGTAATTGGCAGTTTCCAACTTCGAGTGACAAAAGCTCATATGCTAAAAACAGTTTCTTATTAATTTTCAGCCCACAATGGACATGAAGATGCAAATCACCCACTCTGTGACAGTATTAGATCATCCTGGACAACACCGGTAGACAGTTTATCGATACACACAGAATTGAGTGAGCTACCCGATCCAGAGGTTGAGGAATCCGACGATGAGGACAGAAAACATCCGGAAGGAGCCCAAAGTAACTTAAGCAGTGGGAGTGATCCTTGTTGTAGCAGTGTCAGCAGCCGATCATCCTCATCAAACGGAAATCACGATTCATCATCGTCAACCATAGATGACAATTTCATTGATCTTGTGCTGAATACGAAGGAAGTTTCGGGACATCCTTCTCGAGCTGCGATGATTCAAAGATTTCTATCTCACCTGAGGAGTAACCCGAACGATGTGCAGCTTCAACATCTCCTTTCACTGCTTTTGTCCGGCCCAGAGTTCTCACCCCCCAGACACCGGTTACGTCATGTAACGACCATCCATGATGCAGCCAGACTGCTAAGGTAAATATACGCTCAGGTTTTTGGGGAAACACGACTTCATTCTACCAATTACATGGTATTTAAGTCCTGGCTCCTCAATAATTTGTAGGTGTTCGAAGAAAGTACTCGTATTGACCGGTGCAGGAATTTCTGTATCCTGTGGAATTCCAGACTTCAGATCGAAGGATGGTTTGTACGCAAGAGTTGCAAAAGTTTTCCCTGAACTAAGGGATCCTCAAAGCGTTTTTGATGTCCGGCTGTTCCGCCGCGACCCGAGACCTTTTTTTCTTACAGCTAAAGAGCTGTATCCAGGCCAGTTTGAACCATCGTTGTCTCACAAGTTTATCCGAAAGTTGGAATCGCGTGGACAGCTTCTTCGAAACTATTCGCAGAACATAGATACCTTAGAAAATATTGCTGGAATTGAAAAAGTAACAATGTGCCATGGCTCTTTCGCTACCGCTACATGCATCCGTTGTAATCACAAAGTATCAGCAGACGAAATCAAGGATAAAGTTCTTGCTGGAGAAGTTCCGTATTGCAAAGTATGTTCAACTGAAGAGGAAACAAGTCAGATTAAATATCCTCTTGGACAGCCAATAACTCAATCTCCAGAGGAGAATCGTCCTAGAAGGTCTACCTTTGATGATGACGACGAAGATGATGATATGTATCCCGTTATAGAAACTTTTCCTCTCCCACCAGTTGTTAAACCTGATATCGTGTTTTTTGGAGAAGACCTCCCGGACGAATTTCATAACAACTTACAACTAGACAAGCCCGAATGCGACCTTGTGCTGGTTATTGGGTCGTCATTGAGAGTACGACCGGTCTCACTTATTCCAGGTAACTACCTATCAGTCAGTAAAATTTGTAAAATAATGTACGCGTAAATCATATTGTATATGTTGCCACAGCTTGCAACTAAATTAACATTGCCTGCATTTTCCATATTAGCAAAACAAGAAGTACTAATTTATTGATGGATGAACAGTTTTTAATGTAATCCCAACTAATTTAAAATTGTGTATAGGAATGGTTCCAGCTGAAGTTCCACAAATCTTGATTAATCGAGAATCACTTCAGCATTGCCGATTCGACATAGAATTATTGGGAAACTGTGACAGCATCATTTCTCAACTTTGTATGATGATGGGACCGGATTTTGCAGAATTGTCAGATCGTTCGGAGCTTCGTGAAATCGAAAAACTCCCCAAAGGTGGATCCGCTGATTGTGAAGAAGAGGAGGTCAGTGAACCTAAATCAGAACACGATATCCAGGCTTTGAAGGCGTGTTGGGAACCTAAGACAAATGAAAGACTGGTCGACCGATTGCCACGTATGTTAATACCATATCAATATTTTTTTAGTTTCTAATCTTATAATGGATCATGTACTCAATAGGCTTTTTGTTTTATAGCGAACACATATTTGAGCTGGCGTCCAAGACAGTACGTCTTCGAAGGTGCTGAGGAGTTTTATGATCCAGATGAGGACGAAGACGATGACAGTTCTGATTCCGCTAGCTCTACATCCTCAGATGACAGCTTCACAAGAGATAAAGAATTCTATGATGAATCAAGCAACTTAAAATCAGGCAATTCTTCTACAGTAGTGGAACCGCGTGTAACTGCATTCGAACCTAAAGTCGACCAAGACAAATCAAAATAAAGGCTAAATAGTTATAATTAAATCCACTTATTTATTATACCTTTAACGTAGGTCAGTATGCAGGTACAAGGACTGCATTCTTGTTAACTGTACGAGAGTTAAATATGTAGTCTTGTTGCTTTTTCCTAGCACAATTATGTAATGAGTGTATCTGTATTGTAAAACTATATAACATGATTATGATTAACATGTGCACCATTTCACATAGCTGTGTCGCAATATTATGGTTGTTTGTTTTATTATGCCAATCAGACTTACTGAAAGAATTGTAATGAATTCAAAAATTGTGATAAGGGTTTTATTTAGTGGGTATTAATTAACACTAGATATAAGCGTAGTCAAAATAATTGTGTGTGCTGCATACAGGTAGTTTATGGAAAAGTGGAAAAACACTTTCTGAAGATTTAGTTGTATTATCTCCTCTTCTTAACTGGAAGGTTATAAATATCAAAACAGAAGTCAGCAGATGAGCAAATTTTACGCTCAAATTAGAAAGCAAAAAATATGCGAAGTCTGGCTGCATAAAATATACTGTATTGTACTTTATTAATTACATAACCGTTTACAGTTACTATAAAAAACTGGGTAAAGTGTTAATTATTGTATTTTAGTCCTTGTAAGTCCAATTCCACCGATATATGGATGTATAAGTAGAATGTAAGAAAATGTCGCAAAAAAGATCTGATTGATTTCAATGTGTTGAATGTATAATATTTGTACAGTGTCTGAATGTAAGCGAATTTATATATATCGCATATTCGCAAGTATGATTTGTAATAGTAGCAATTTTATAATTTCTGTTTAAGCGACTGTTTGTCACGATTTCCATTAGTCGGGTTACTTTTTGTTTACTAGTAAAAAATATTTTCGATAACCGAAACGCAGAACGTTAAATAAAAAGACCTGTCTATATAATATGATTTTCTACTTTAATTTTACTTTTCCTTACTGATGAAAGAAACAATTTATCTACCAAACATATATGAGTAACTATTAATTATTAGGCTCAGGTTATATAATAAACTCTGCTTTGTAGTTAGAATTTTATTTTCAATAGCATGAGTTTTTGTTATAAGTTGTATGATTTAAAGTGGTTTAAATTTGATAATTAAGTACTCAAGTAATAGATTACTGCTTAAAATCAAAAATAGATCACTGATTCGATTAAAGTTAAGAATACATTTCAGGAAGCTCGAAATGTAGCGTAGGGTAATTTAGAGAAAATCATCTAATGATGTACTACCGTTCGCGTAGTTTCTTTCTTATAATTATACATAATGTAAATATAAGAAGAAATTAAAGTTCATGTGAGCGGTGTATTATCGTGTTGTTGTGTCTTTTGTGGTAGCGTGGTTAAGGTCTTCTTCCTCACCGCGTAATAATCACGCATTATTAATTATAATTATGAAATCGTAACTCATAAATGACGAGCATCTTCGTCAGGTTACCCGAAATTGTAATTAAAAATAAACTATTCGTGAATGAATTCGAACCATGAAAATAATATTTTTATTGCATATCTGTGTTTATTCTTGCGTCTTGTACACATATACTTTATTCCTGGTCTGTGCTTTTCCTCGGCACGTTACTTTATCTTTAGTAACTCTTTTCTTGACGTATATTTGAATTTTGAAGATCTTATAACAGTTTTTGTACATCTATTTGGACACTGTTCGAATTTCTTATATTATGTGACGGTTTAATCTTTGAAATCATGAAACTGCGAATTTCAGCTTCGTTCCTTATTTCATTTCCTAGTAATTGCATAGCAGCAGTAAAACATTTGATTAAATCTACTCGAATACTTGAACTTTCAGATAAGCTTGACAGGTTATTTCAGCCAACTGAATCTTTCAAAATCTGAGTCAAGAAATTGTGTAGTACCGTCAAAATAAAAGATATAAAAGGAATAATAATAAAAAAAGTGAATGCTATGAAATGAAAATAATATCAGAAATAAACTATTACATATTAAGTGAAGTCAATTTTTTAAATTAATTTCAAACTAAAGCTTTTGATAAAATATTCGAAATTCCAAATCATTCCATGAAAGTCTATGGCTATGTAGGTAGTTTATTTCAGTTTTTGCATTATTTCAGTTTGCCTTACCATAATATAAATTGCGATTATAATAATATTACCATAATTTATATTGCGTCTTGTGTTGTATATTTATTACAAAATCAAAATATCTCAAACAGTTTCGAATTTAATATGACAATAATTTAGTTAAAATTTAAATATATAAAAATCTTAAATAATTTACCTACCAGATGCTTCTTATTAAACCTATTATGTTGACATATTTTATGTATTGGACTCGGAGGACTCTACTGCATTAAATTACAGACGAAAATTCTTGTTAAAGCTTTGAAGACTTTGAAAATTATAAAAGTGACAAAGAGCGAATAAATGGCAGAAGTCTGTGTTCGTTGAAGACGTAAGTAGAAAGCACAAGGAGGAATAATCTAAATGAAATATGGAAAATCCAAAGTCTTTCTAGTCTTTCATCAGAGATTACTTATAATTATAAGTAATCTCTGGTCTTTCATATTTCTAAAAATGCTAAAAATCATGGATTTTGCATTTGTTTCTCACACATTCTCATCATCTCAGTATCAGCAGATTGAATGAGATGAGGATTTTTGGCTTCATCAATGAAACGATGTTGACAACAAAGACAGGGGGAAACTTAAAACCCTTCTAGATTGAACCTTTCTAAGAATTCATTCTAAAATTACGACAATTACGAGTGATGAATATTTGAATTTAAAGTGAAGTTCAAGCTAATTTACATTATTTCATAACGTTTAACCTACAAGTAAGTCTACAGTCTATATATTTATTAGTTCAGTTACACAAAGAGTGAAGAGGTTTGTTTGAGGTCTTGAGTTTTTTTTAGAGAATTGATGTAAATTGAATGAAATTAGTTTGTAGTCAGTGGGTCATTTTGAATATTGTGTATTGATTGCACCAAATTGTAAATTAAGGTGCAAACGGGGAAACAAAATGCCTAAGAAATCAGCTTGGGGTGAGAATACAAAAGCAGTAGAAGCAAAGACTCGAAAAGCAGAGGCACAAAAGACTCAGAAAGCTCAGAAGGACAAAGCTGCAGAAGATGCTTATTGGCAAGATGATGACAAACATCTAGCAAAGAAACAAAATCGCAAGGTTAGTAGTAGTAGCTCTCTGATCTTAAACCGTTGAATTGATGAAATTTCAATGCTCTAAAACTTTTGAATTTGTAACTCCACATTTTTGTTGCAGGAAGAAGAGGAGAAAAAACGGTTAGAAAAATTGCGGAGGAAAACTGAAAGCAAAACGCTAGAAGAGGAAGAAAAGGAAGCCATTGCTGCTGCGAATGCTAAAACTCAAGCACAAGCTAAAGTCACCCAGGCTCAAATTACGGTAAGATGGAAAGATGATAGCGTTTTAGACCTTATAGATCGTTTTAATACGTTTAGGCCAAACCGTCAACAATACAGGATTTAAAAGTTTTTGTGATAGTTAATTTTTAGGATAACTTAACTCATGTTAATCTAAATGTCTATCTTAGGCGGAGCGAGAACGACGGGAAGCAGCAGCACGAAAAGCTTCTGCCAAAAACAATCCATCTACACCGAAACCTGTTCCATTAGTAGAAAATTTGAATCGATTAGAGCCTGTTGAAGAGGCTACAACTATTGATGAAGCGTTGAGAATATTAAGTGTTAATGATGACTCAATTGGACCTGCTGTTGATAAACATCCAGAACGAAGGATGAAAGCTGCGTACAATGCATTTGAAGAAGCCCGTCTCCCCATAGTTAAAGCTGAGAATCCTAGCCTTCGCTTAAGTCAATTGAAACAACTTATTTTTGAAGAATGGAAAAAGTCTCCTGAAAATCCTATGAATAAGGAAAAACTTGCTGCTCTTCAGGCAATGCCTATTTAAGTAATCACTCGACTTTCGAACTAACGCGATAAATACCCCAGTCAATCTGATCTGCAAGGATACGTTTATTTTAAGGAACCGATACTGATTAATTATAATTCCTATGCAAATTGTAATTTTCTAATCCCACAGTTTAATACCAACTTTGCTAATGTCTACCTGGTCATAGTCGAATTGACTTGAATGTGTTTTTTTTTGTTTCAGCCAAGCTAATACATGTCTGACTTAAGAATTAAAACGTGGGTCGCGTGCGACTATACTTGCTGTAAAAAAATCAGCTTTACGATTGAGGGAGGTGGTTTTTATTGATTAGAAAAACTATTTTATATTTACTATTTGCACACTTTTAGAAGTTATTGTAATTCGGGGAAGATTAAGGCCAACGGTAGGACCACTAAGGCTTTTTGTAACGTAACGAACAACAAGTAGCAAGGTTTTATTAAGTAGTAAAGTCGTTATAACATAAATTGATCACAGTAAAGGTGCATGATGATATTTAGGCATAAAAAATACACAGATATAAGTAGCGAATGACAAAAGCTTAAACTTAAAATAACAAAGTTCAACTAGAACACTGATCCAACAGCGATAGCATTTTACATACAATATACAGAACGAAATATTATAGTGTTAAATAATAATATAAGTAAATAGCACGAAACAATCGCAATAAAACATTAGATTAGAAGCAAAAAAAAACTTAATGCATAGTAACTTTTACAGAGGTACATAGCATTTAAAAGGAACATAGCAAACAATTGTGACTGGTAGATTTCAAAAATGAATGAATAACCATGTATGTGGTACAGTGTTAGCATCAGATCAGGCCAGACTGTTTGAACGGGATAGCGAAACTCCGTTGTCTTTCTACGCCAGAGTCTTGAGAACACATAACTTGAATTGCTCAGCAACAAGAGATGCCCTTTTATGACTACTGCTGTTCACTGAAAAAAGTAAAGCAGTGAATAATGTAAGCCATGCAAAATATTAAGCGGAGGAAAAAGCACGTAGTCAGACTTATAGGCTTACATTTTTCAATCATAGACTCGTCTTCGAAACCTGGCATCAAAATAGAACTGGTATATTTCTCATCAGGATTAGTAAGTTTCAGGTAGAAGTCAGTCATTATGTCCAAAAAGCGTTGAGTGTCCTCATAGTTGGAATGAAAGGTTTTTCGCGGAGAATCCATCATAATATTGTCGTCCGAATCAGGGGTTGTAGGTTGGTTCATGGTACTGCTTAAGATCTCTGGATCATCACTACTTCCGTCTCCACTTCCCAAGTAGAAGCTTTCAAGATTTTCTAGAGAACGAAAAAATGCCTCAATCAATTTGAAACTAGGTGGAAATTTTATGAAACTCTTAGAGAGCAGGCAAAAGGCATTTACTAACCAAAGTATTCGTCTGGGGCGATAAAAGCGTGCTTCTTATGCTGAATTTTTCCATCGGTAGCGACGTCAATAGCTTCTTCAGCTGTCATTCCTCCCCGATAGCGTAATTCATTCATCAATTTACCTTGCTGCCAAATCAAGCATTCATGTGAAGTGGAAGCATGAGATCCCTTGCAATTCACACAGCGAAAGACTGAAGACATACAAACTTGCCTTGAATGAGGACTTGCACAAGTTGGGCATCGGAGCTCTGCTCGACACTGGAAATAAAAATTGCTAAATAACATCACTTGAACTAGCTTTTGCTGCACAGTAATATGTAATACGAATGTAGATTACGAAGAATAAGTACCTGTTTCCCTTGGTGTCCATATCTACAACATCTAGTACACTGCATGGGATTCGGTACCTAATTATAAAAGAACATAAGATTATGGCAATAAGAGAATTGGAGAAAGTAGCCAGAGATACATGAACGCTCCTTGTATGATTATTCTTACCTGCACTTCATATTCCTTCCCATAAACTCGAATAGAACCAGGCAAATACCTCAAATTGAATGATATGAAGGCACAAGGACGCTGAGACGGACGACTACGTCCTGCTGGTCTCTCTGTTATGTAGCGAACCGAGTATACCTCCGGTAAGACCTTCCGAATTTCACGCTTTAATTCAGCTGGCTCCATATCCACAGGCAGATCCTTCACGAATCCGACAACTCTAGGGCTATTGGGGAAGGTCATCTTGCAAGGGATTGCGGCGAAGTATGACAACCCACCCAGAGCATCTGACAGCCTCTTGTCACTTGTGATAATCTGAAGACCTCCATTTTTCATCTTTTCATAGCCAAACTTGACCTCCACCACATCGTGAGGATTTCCATGTGTGATATACTGCAAGATAACAACTCGAACTTGTTTGACAATAGTGTAGTCTCTCAGATTTGTCATCCTGCAACCGCTGACCTTGCTGTAGATTGAAATTTTGTACTTGAATTTCTCATCAAATGAAGACGAAGCTCGTGGGGTAATCCTAATGCTTCTTGGTGATGCACTACTGCCTGATATTCGCGAGCTGTTGAATGAAGATGAAGCAGTTGTACCGTTTGAAAGACGCTTTGGTCTCAAAGACCGTCCATCTTCATTACCACGACCTGACAACGATCCCGACTGGTCCCCGGAAGACGAGCTAAGCATCAAAATATCTTCACCCAATGATATATCCTCTGAAAGTGACCCCAACGCACATGACATCCCAGATTTCTCCCCTGTCACATCTCGTTCTTGAGAGTCTCTCACTTCCACCATTTCTACGTCATCATTAAAGGAAAATGAGTACTCCTCTTCGGAAATCGTAGGTAGCCCATTCTCTTGTCCATCCCGTTGAAGATTAAAATCCGCATTGCTGCCAGTGTTACCCATTGCAAGGAAAATACAACCGGAAATGAAATATTAAGCACAAAAAGAAACGATATTTTTGTATACTAATGTGAATTTCAGAAAAAAACGTGAAAAAATTTCGAAAAAGAGAATAAGAGAGGGAGAGTAAAGAGAAAACTCAACTTACTCCCACGGAAGTGAAAGCAATACTGAGAGAAAGTGTAACCAAGGAGAGCTCTTTTATACTGAGACAATAAAGAGAAACTGCGCAAGCGCACAAAATGTTTTCATAGAACTTTCTCTTTTTCGCTTTTCATGCATTTCACAGAAATATATCAAGTGTACAGTGTATATATTTTTAGTTTTTTACAGCTTTATTTTTAAGAACGCTTATTCTGAAATACCCTACCGGGTAGGATTATTATATGAGCATTTTGATATGAAATTACAAATGACTTTTTATTTCAGTTTGCCTTCGCGATGAACTTTCATTTCAGAAAAAAATTCATAAACCCAAATTCAAAATAATTCCCCAATAAACTTTATTTTGCTTATTTTTAATTTTTACTTTTGTTCTTAATTAATAAAAGTACATATAATATATTACAAGGAAATTATAAGAGAATACAAAAAATATAAAGCGGACAGTATTATAATTTGAAGAATCGTTTTTGAATTGAAATGAAAGGTAGAGTTGCAATTTGGAACCCGTTGGCCCAAATGGAATTTAAAAATTACATCGGTCCATCTTGACTACAGTAAAAAACATCACATTTTTTGTTTCTAGCTGCATCCAAACAGCCCTTGATCCAAGGATTGAGTTTCATTGTATTTCCAGTAAGCCTGTATAAAATCATTTTTTCACAGAAATGGATATCAAACGATATTGAAATGTCAAATTAAACCTAACGATTTTTGAGTTGTTTTAATTTTGAAAGGTACTTACGTCTGATATAAAGAATTATGTAGATTGTTCGTATTTGAAATTTTCTCAATATCCAATATGCTTTTACAGAAATCTCTTTGGATGCATTGAGACGATTTTAAAAGATCCTCTGGAAGTAAATACTTTTTTAAATCAGGTATGATGTTTCCACGAATAATAACATCGTATAGCTCAATTCCACGTAAATATAATTGGTTGTTGATGAAACGGTTGGGAATTTTATTCATAGTTTTAGATGAAGGGAATTCAGCCAAGGACAAATGATTAGCACAGCTTAGCCATAAATGGTATGGAATTATTGTGTGGTTATGATCATGAAAGTTTGTTGCAATTTTTTTTAAACATTTTTCAAAAGGGCTTTCTGTGTTAACAGACTTTTTCTGATGCTTGATTACACTACGTCGTCTTCGACCAGCAGCAGTTACTGGTAGCATAAAATTTGGAATTGTACTAGCAGCTGCTGCAGAGCCTACACCAGCCGCAGCGGCCATTGGGTTAACAAAAGAAGGAAGTAATGTTAAAGCGCTAAGAAGAAGGGCTCCTCTCGTGAACAAACTTCTGTAGCCTGTTCTTTCTCGGTTATTATCCCGATTTTGTTCTCTCACTTGTCGTCTCAAATCCGATAAGGCTAACTGCAGTCTTTGTTCACGAAAAGCTTCTCGCAAGCTGCCAAGAGCGTCCGAATTTCCTCTATCTCTAGATTGGAGTGAAAGTGGATTGAGAAAGTTTGTATCGGCACCCCTTGAAGATCCTCCAAATAGTCCTCCTAGTAGGTTATTTCTTCCGGAATTAAGTATGGGAAACTGCCCTCCTCCAAGCCCAGATGTACCTCTGGAACCCTGAAGCAGTGACACTAGTTCTAGATCTTGTAGCGTCATATCATACCCCGGATTTCTTGCTTGGCCAAGCAACAGTTCTTGTAAAACTGTATCTTTAGGATTTTGTGTTGGACCTACTCCAAGAATCTGTTCTAGATGGGAGTCGAAAGGTCTTTCATTATTATTACCTCTGAATCTTGTATTGGTTTTAGGGGATTGTGGATGAAGTTTTTTGTTTTGCCTTGACGGAGGTCCGTAAATGGGGGATGGAGTAGCAACTGATTCGTCTTGACTAGGTTGGTCTGATACTTGTGAAGAAATGGAACTAGAGCTGGGTCTATTGGAAGATATTTTGTGAACAACATTGGGAACCTGAACTAATTCTGTCACTTGCCGAGTTATTGGTATTGTTTGCAAAGTTATAGTAGTTTCAAATTGGTCCTGTCCCTCTGTATCAGAGGAAGGTGGTGGTGGAGCGGGGGGGTGATGCTGTGGGAGGAGTGGGAGGACCGTATGATGAGTCAGGGGGTGAAGGAGGGTGATTTGGGGGGCCGTAGTTGCTGGATGGGGCGTGATATGTTGAACTTGGGGCATTAAAAGAGGGTGGAATTTCATATGAGGTTGATGGAGGCGTTAATGAAATGGAATCTGCTGGTCGATAACTATTAGACGGGGCCTTGTTAGGTGTAAAAAACGTCCTTCTACTGAAATCATCTTCTTCGTCTTGAGGGTAATTACTGCTGGAATCATTATTTGAATATGTCAACCTTGAATCTTGGTGATGTCTATTTTGTCTTGAGTTTGGATAGGGTCCCCTTCGGGTTGAAGGAGGTCCATACGCTTGAGTGTTAGATCGTGATTTTTCATAGCTGGGGTGGCTGGGGAAATCTTGTTGACTAATGGATGAAGATGGAGCATAGCCAGACCCAGGCTTAACTGTGGATTCTTCTCCGTTAATATGATAATGGTAGTGAATCTCATTTTTAGATTGGGTACTGTCCGATGCAATTGATGGGTAGCCTGAAGACTGATCCGAGGATGAAGATGATCCTGCATCTTTCTTTGGATGCGCGTAAACAATCACAGTTGGACCACCCGAAGTAGCAGAAACATGATTATGAGAGGTATTTTGAGTTTGACGTCCGTGAAATTCTTCACGATGTTGTTGAAGCCTTGGTGGTGGTGGTGGCCCTCGATGATGATAGTTATAAAAATAAGAATGTGATCTCGAAGTAGGGCGAGGAGGTGGTGGTCCATAAGAGTTTCTAAACCCATGATGATGCTTCGGGCCTCTATGATTTTGTGAAAACGGTGCTCTAGATACTGGAGCAGAGTTTTGATGTTGATGAGATTTTGATAGAGAGTTAACTATTGGGGACAAGAGTCTCGAGTCCCAAAAAGGAAGGTCAAATTCATTTGATGGGGGAATACGGGTAACGTCGAAATCAACTGAATCTCGTGGACTTCGGTTTCTAACTGGAGATAATGCTCCTTGATTAGGAAGTTCATCGAAAAGAGATGATTGAGTTGATGCTTCTTGAGCCCTGGATGTTCTTTCTTCCGTATCAGAAGTAACCTGAGGTTTCACTTTCACTGATCTCACCTCAGAAGCTTCAGTTTTGTATGAATTTTGTGGTTCCACTAAAGCTCCGTTTAATGGCAGTTCATCAAACAAAGATTTTTCCGAATAAATGTTTGAAATACTGACAAGAAATAATACTATGATTGCTTCAGGCTGAATCCTACAACGGTAAAGCATTTTCGAACGGTTATAATAAATCTGAAAACAGTAGTAGTGCGTGTGGGAGCAATTAAAGACACTGTTGAAGTAGAATGCAGGATCTCAAATGAAAGAAAAATTTTATATTTTTTACTTATTTGAACTACTGCACTAAATTTTTAATTAGATAGTAAGTACATCCATTACATGTAGAAATCAATAAAATATGAAAGCCAAGCCTTGAGCTTTGTTTGTACAATGTATGTACATCAAAATCAAATATGGATGAAAGAGAGTGTATAACCGGTAATGATATGATAACGGGTGAAAATAAATACCTATATTTCATGTAATTTCCTTATGCCTTGTCTTAACATTTTCATTAAAAATGACAACATGAGATAACTGTCATAAAATAACAGTGATAGTCACTTTAAAAAATGAAAACATAGGATGAGTAATATTTAAATTGATGAAATGGAAAATTTGGACGTCTTCACCAAAAGCTAATTAATGTTAAGATGAGTTGTTTACACAAGGAATTATCTCCAAAATCCATTAGTTGAATTGATTATGCTTGTAAAGCAAAAATTTGGGTCACCTAATCTTTCCCTTGATGACAAAATTTTCTAAGAAAACCACGCCAAAATTACTACCTTAATCGTATACCCAATGACAATATTTTAAATCGTAAGGTTTGATTCCTTATTATGAGGACGAGTTTGGGAAAAACATTTTATTTCATCTTTTCATCAACTAACGAATAATGGAATAATTATTATGTATGAAATACATACAAAGACACTTATAAGGTTGCTGTTTTCTAGAATAAATCGAAAGTAATTTTTTAATTTTAAATACACTGATTTTTTATCGAAAAATACAAAAAAGTCGAAGGTACTCATTTAATTGCCTAAATACAATTATGCAACACAGAAATCGAAAGAAACATTTTAATAACATGTACTTTGAAAGCATATACTACTAAATAATTTTGCTATTACATAAAAAGTTTATTACTACTGCTTTTAATCGTATCTCGTTCATCGCTAGTAATTAATAATTTTACATCAGGTAGAGAGAT
>JAQGAA010001886.1:0-14148 GCA_034696425.1 Isotoma viridis | reverse complement strand
TTTTTACTAGGTCCTCATGTGATTTAATAAGTAGTAAATAATCAGGTTTTCTGGCATCCGTTCTAAATTAAGAGTAAATAGTACTAATAATTTAATTTAATTTGAGAAAACAAAACCCTAATATTTAATTAGTATAAAAGCATTTGAACATAAAGCTTCTATTTATTTATTAATTCTATTCACAACTCAATGCTCAAGCTTTTAGTCGAGGAAAATGCACCGCACTTAATTCAAGACGGACATGAAACTGAGTTTATTAAGTTTGTTCAGTGATAACTTAATTTACGCTTAAGTCTTGGACTCTCTAAAAAAAATTTGAATTAGTTTTTACTCAATTAGTACATATAATTTAATACGAATTTATGAAGTTGGTTTCATAATCAAAGACATGAGATGAGTTGAACAGTTGTATTTTTCATTGATCCCCCCCCGTCACCCGTGAAAACCTTAGTCTATTTAACAAAACTATATATTAGATATATGAAATTTAAACCTCAATTGTACGATTCAAATGTTATATGTTAAGAACAGTAATGCGAAGTAACCAAATAATAATTTTTTTAAAGGAAAGTACACATTTTTTGTCCCTTGCTGTTTTTCTATTCCAAAAGTTCTTACGGAAACATTACAATACAAGGTTTGTAACTAAATACATGCGAATAACCACTGGTGTACTAATTTAAAAATAAATTAAAATCAAGCCGATGAATTAAAATGGGTTCTCTTACATAAAGTATTTTGTTAAAATTGTATATAAACCAGGCACAAAACTCTACAATTTTATGTAACACAAAGGGAGAGTTAAAACACAGGAAAGCTGGAGTATACAACATAGGTTGTACAAGCTATCCTGCATCATACATAAAAGAGTCTTTGAGATTCGTCACAAAATTAGAATTCCAGAAAATGAAGCAGTTATCAACGTATATAATTTATTCCCTCTTTATTTAGTCCAAAAAGTTAGAAATAAATAAATTCAGCAGGTTGAACATTTTTTATCCTTTTCCTGTAGTTGAATAAAACAACGTGTATCTCGTATAATATTATTTGTATTAATAAAATCTTATTATTATATTCAAAATTTCAAAAGCATTTGTAATTTAATTTGTCCCAATTTTTCGTGATTCAGCTGTTTTGAAAATGATAACCGGGTGTTTCAGAAAATTATACGATAGTAAACTATAATTTCAAATACTGTCGAATAAGCTAATTATGATAAATTATGTTTGTAATTTATTTGCAAAGTGAGATAAAGTTTTACTTATAGGACCCAATCAAATTTTCATTTAGTTTTTTGAAAACTCACTAACTTTTTGAAACTTAATATTGACAATGAGATTTTATTATATTAGAACCCAACATCATGATTTACCATCATAAAACTTCTGAAGCATAAACTCGTGATGGTGGTAAATCCTTCTTTGATGATATAAACTTATTTGTTCGATTGACTTGACATTTGCGTGCAAAGTGCAAAGTTAGTATCACTCCGAGATAGAATTTCTATCTATCTGGCTCAATTAATTTGAACAACTTTTTCGGGTATTCTTTCAAAAAAAGTATAGAAAATTACATAATTGGTGCGGGTTTTTTAGGCTCTTCTAACTTGCAGATGTATTATTTGAAAAAATAATTAAATTAATTATCCTATCAAATCAAACAGTATTTGATTTGTAGCACTTGCTATCTACTAACAGTCACACCTCACGCCATGCCTCGTGATAAATAGCTCTTAAGTTAACAAATGAAAAATCATTAAGTTTGACAAATTTCTACTTTCATGTAGGTGCTTTTCATGTAAGCTGACAACACGTTATATTTTTTACGATAGTAATTTTTTAATTACGAAGTAAGGAATTTGCGTAAATGATTCCTTGCGACAGCCTTGCGTGTATAATCGTTAAAAAATATTGTATTTGATAGATTAAGTAGAATAAAGCGACAACAGTAATAAAAATCAAAGAAAATATCTTAAAATCCCTTAGACGAAAATCTCATTGTGCAAAACACCTACAGGTATTTAGCTTCATTTTGTTTGACATACTTAATTAAGCTCTACCTAGAGAGATGTAATGAACTTCAAACTTTAAACTAGATACTCATCTGATAATTATAACTACTTAAAGTAAAAATAGTAATGCGGATTAATCATTTTTTTAAAACAAGATAAGAGTAAACTGCATATAGAGTACCTACATTTGTACGATACCCGTAAAAAAGTTAAATTTCTAAGAACCATAAAGACTAGACAAAGACTTACCAAATGCTTCTGAGTATTTCATATTGAGGCTAGAAATTGAATTTGAGGGTCAATAGAAACACGAACCGCACCGTCAGTTGAGTTAGTTGATTGAGAATTATATCCCCGAGGTCCCCGACTGTGTCAGTAATTTGATACTAGCCCAAAACTAAAAGTAGTTTGACAAGTCGCTTGTTTGAATAAAAGTAATCTATAGTAGTTTCCACTTTCCACCTCGGTGAAAGCTGAGTTGAACTCACTCTTTGATCTTATGGAATTGGAATTCTTGATGTCTCGAGGTTGTAACAATCGGTAAAGATAAATAGATAAGTTAGCACAAAGTGTAAGAAAGAGTCTGACACTTATCTTCAGTTCAAAGATTAATTGAATCAAAGTCTAAACAATGGGATTTGTAACGTTTGGAAAAAAATTGGCGTTGATATCAGGTAGCCCTTTTGGTTGTAGGGTTTATGAAGTCAGAAAGGGCTTATAATAACTAAATTCGTGAGATACGCACAATTTTAGGTATTACATGTGATGCTAGTCCATGATGATTGTATAATTTAATGGTTTGTAGTCAATTGTTAACCCTTTTGTGAACCCAAGGATCACGTATTAATCAGAGTGAAAGTTGAAGCACAAAGAGTTTAGTAAGTATTAGTTTACGACATAACGAACTTGTATATAGAATAACCCTTACTACATTTATTTATCTATTGTTGGAATAAAAGTTAAATATAGAAGCTAAACTCTTATTAAAAGTAACTAGATCTTGGAGTTAAAATGAATTTGCAATAATTAATTAGTTTAATAACTTGTGTCAAACGGTTTATCGAGTCACGACCTTAGTGAGTATTATCTTTTTAAATAAGGTTTTAGTTTGTCAAGATAAAATTACGCATTTTCTCGTCTCAATCCGACTAATTTAAAAAAATGATTTATCGTCAATTATACTTATAAGCAGTTATGTGCCATGAGAATTTGTGAAATATTTCAATGCGAGTATTCTATGTTGTATGAAACATGAGATTTTATTTTATTTCATAACTCTCGAAAGGATCTAAGGATGCTTTCTCCAAGCCAAGTCACGCTCGACTGAAAGGGTTTAACTCAATGTTTCACCCAAAAGTAGTGTGTTGAACTAAAGCTAAAACATCATACGCATTGGGCATGGTTGGATTTGTCGTATGAATACAATATCAAATGTTTCTTCTATGTGAAAGTTTTAAAGTGAAAGCATCTACTTTCTCTCTCTCTTCTCTAATCTCAACTCGAATGAAGATGAAGATTGGTACATGTCTTTCCTGATCCTTTTTTAGTCAGTCAGGGCTTAGATTTTATTCTGTCATTACAATTTAAAGCTGGTTGGTTTTTGACTTTATTGAACATTTTGTGGTTATTGCGTTTTCAGACAGTATTTACAGGATAAGCTTGAGAAGGATGAATTTAGTTTGAACTTGAAGGGTGGAGTGGTACGATGCACAACACTCATTTCAAAGCAAATTGGCAATCTTATGAAAATTTCATTTATAAAATGATGAAGATGAATACTTGAATACACATTTTGTGACATGCATTTTCATCTAACAAAAGGGATTTTTGTTGCAATGTAATTACATTTAAATCAAATGGCATATGTGTAGGATGCTTGTAGATATAAAATAAAGGCCGAAGTGTTTCGGGTTCTTCCAAAATTCTTGAATATCTAAATAGCTAAATATCTAATTCCTATCTAAATAGTTTGTTCTTTCAAAAGAAATAAGCTTATACTCTTTATTAAATTTCTTTCCCTTTCAGGATAAACTTACTATAACATCTTCTATTAAGACTCTGATTCTATGTTTATTTTTTGATTAATTCCGTATTCTACATTCTACATCGCTATAAAATTTAAAGTATAGTAAATAGTAATGTAACTGGAGTGATAATTTTTGTAGCATTTAGATTTAACAAACAGAAAAAATACGTGTGTACAGAATTCACACGGTTAAAAAATGGCTTGGGTTTTTAAAGAGAAAGAGTTTATCTTGGGAAGATTTTGATTCTGAAACTTTAGTGTTAGTTTTTTAATTCACTTTTCATAATCGTTATCATGCTAAAAATGTGTCTCATAATCTCCTCTCATTTCTCATGCTATAATGAGCAAATTATTTATTTTGAAAATATAAATTGCCAAAATATAATGTATTATTATTACTTTTATGACAAGTAATTAAAAGTATAAATTACTAGTTAGAAGAACCAGTTGGAGGGTGTAGGAATTCAATACAGTTCAGATGCCATCGAACTTATATTAATGAATGAAATTTAACGCATGCGTCCTGTCCTGTAACTGTAGTCATTGATGGTTGATATGAATTGAAAAATTACTTCATTGCGTCGAGCGTCGGTGGTGGTGGGTTCAATGTACTTCGAAATAGTAAAGATAGTAAAGTAAACAGTAGTAAATAGTAAATGAAAATGCGCATGCTTACTACATACAACACCAGTGAAAGTAATTTGACTTTCACTTTCAGTGACAATTATTGTGTGCCTCCAAAGCTTTCATATTCATAGTCAATTTCCCTCGGAGAGAGAAATGAAATTCGTCCTAAGTATTTTTTAAAAGTCCGAACTTATATGGTATGATGATGCAAGGTCACAAATCTAGGCCAAAAGTTGTACAATTTCGAAAGCCAACTTTTCATATCTTGCTTTTAGTTTAATGACAAGTTAAAATAACTCAAGTTAAATGAGATGAAACAGATGAATGTTTTTTTTTAAATTAAAAAATAATCCATTTGTACAGCTTTGATTTTTTACGTACGCTGTCGATAGGCTTAAAGCTGATATTTATAACCTCTTGTTTTTAGTCAGGATCTTTAAGTATTAAGAATATTTTGAAAATTACATATAATTAGAAGCAATTTATTAATTAGTGATAATTTCGGAATTCCTAAGGACTTTTATGTTTTTTATGTTAAATCATAAATAGACACAGTCATGATTTTATTTATATTTTTATGTAAAAAATAGGTGATATTAATGTTTTGTCAGGTTCGGATAGTTCAATTTATACCCAAGCTTTGGATTTGTACAAATAATAAACAATAAATGGTTTGAAGGCTTTAATGGTATTTTAAAATTAAAATTACTATCGGTTTTAATTTGTTTGTTGAGTAAACATACTATTTGATATTTGATTTGTACCAAAACCACGTACAAGACATGACAAGCAAAAAATATTCAATTATGTATAAAAATTAATTTCATAGTAGCATGTATTTATTTGTTCAATCAAGAAGTCTTACTAATTCGTTAAGAAGGCTTTTGCTGTTTGTTAAAATTTTCCCAAAGAAAATTTTTCCTTGGGTCTCTGTTCATATACTGATTTTGAACAATTGCAGTGCTTGAAGGAATTTCTGAGTTTGACTGGGATGTGTTGGTGCTTGAAGTAATTTGGGTCTGTGACAAGGTTTCTGCACTTGTTGTGGTTCTAGATTTAGAAGAATTTATAGTACTTGACACGTGTGTGGTACTCGAAAAAGGATTTTCAGTACTTGGCACATTTGGAGTATTTAAGGTTTTGTAAGAGAACCGATGCAAAGCGCTTTGTTCATATTGAGATCGGACATCGAGGCCTGTACATTCTTTCTCCTTAGAAGAAAAGCTCTCTTCATGTGCAACTGTTCGAATCTGATTCGTATTTCCAATGTCCCTGGAAGAGAGTCCAGATGAGTTTCCTACGTCTAGTGTTGCACTATGTTCATTTTTTTTTGCAAAAGAAGTATTTGCGTAGCTGCCACTTGAAGAAGCTCTCCGTATCACAGATAAATGCTCTGGGCGTCGGGTGTCAAAGGTCTGATGAACTTGAACGTTTGGAATTCTATCATCTAACACTGGGGGCAAAGCGTTTTGATCATAATATCGTACCTGCCCTTCATTATATGGGGTGGAGTTAACCATAACATCAGTTTCTCTGTTATTAGCCACTAAATCAAAACTATGAACATTGCCTGAGACAGTTCTAGTTCGTTCAAAATCAATATAAGGCTGAGATTGATAATAGTTATGACTTTTAATATACTTCTGTACATGACGTTCGTTCTCTTCTGGAGTTGGAATCACTCTGTAAGGGAATAGTGTTTCGTACCTGGGGTCAGAATAAGCTATTTCAGTAGGGTCATAATCATATTTATTGTAAACTGGGTAAACTGGCATTGCGGATGAAGGATTAATAAATGAATTGTTCTCGCATGTTTGTCGAGAATGGTACACTCTATCACGTAGTTCAACATCGTGATGTTGTTCATTAGATGATATTGTGGTAATAGGAGGTTGAGATTCCATGCCAAGAAGAAGTTGTGGCGGATTATCATTTCCTATAAGGTCTGTTCGATGCGGCCCTTCATAGTGTTTTGCGTAACTTGCTGACTCGAAAGATTCAACAGATCGAATAACACTTGTGGCAGCAGAAGTTGGAAACGAAGAAGAATATGGTGATTGAATTTGTGAAGACGAGTGTATCACAGTTCGATTAATGTTTCTTGTGTCCATTTTTGGAGATTGCGGCCGTTTAAATAGATTGGAGTTGACAGGATCAGTGTGTGTTGTATAAACTTGCGATTGATTTAACCTATCTTGAGTATGACTTTCAACGACTAATTGCCTGTCAGGTGAGTAATCGTTCGTTTTAGTTTCACCTGCATTTTCAGACGTTACTTTAGTATTGTTTTCCAATACTGTCCCAGCGATGCTATCTACGCTTGACTGCTGAGGAGAATTCCTTTCGTTGTCTGAACATTCTTCAGTGGGAATAGTAGGAAGCATAAAGTCTTCAAAACCTGAACCGGAGTAAACAGAATCGAACGATTTATTTGCTTCTTCTTTGCTTAGATTGTGTGTTAACTTAAGATGCCGTATTAAATTGTCTTTCCGTTTGAATTGGTGCTCGCACTGTGGCATAGGACAAGGAAGGCGGCGTATCGAATCTGTATAAGAGTAAAATGGATTGATAATAATGATGCCTCAGAATAATAAATACTCAACGTATGAAAGTATAATTAGTGGTAATTTACCCTGATGAACTTTTTTATGACGATTCAACTCTATTTGTGTTTTAAAGCGCATTCTACACCGTTCATAATTACAAGGAAAGTCTTTTTCTGCATTATGTCTAGCTTGATGTGATTGAAGTGTAGTATTGCTTTTGAAAGTCAATCCGCAAACGCTACAAAGATAGGCCTTTGACGCTGTAGATATAAATCAAATTACATTATTAATACAATTTTTATATTTTGTCATTCATGAACTAATCAATCATTAAGGTTAACTAACAAGAATGAGATGATTTTAGATGTCTATTTAACAACGAGTGGCAAGCATACTTCTTGTTGCATTTTTTACATTGATATGGGAGTTCACCAGTATGAGATCTTTTGTGCTAAAGAAATTTGAAAAGAATTAATAGAAATAAAAACTATAAAAGAAAAAAAGATTAAGCTACCAACTTACGACTTCCAATGTTGATTTTTCTATAAATTTCTTGTCACATATGGAACATGATAAATCTGACTCTCCCGTATGACTGAAAAAATGCCTATCCAAATGATATCTGGTTCTGTAAGTTTTGCCACATTCTGAACAAGTGTGAGGCCTTTCCCCTACAACAATGATCCACAAAAAGTATACTTGATACAATTTCCAAAATCAATCGCAAATTAAAAATTATCCATTGGACATTTTATATTAATATTTAGGTACTTGTAATTTACCTGTATGAGTTAACATGTGCATCCGTAAACTATAACTAGCACCAAAGGACTTATCACATAATTTGCAAGCATGGATCTCCGCCTTCCGCTTCTTTGCTGTAAATTGTGTATCAAACATTCAGAGCACAAACCATAGAAGTAGATATATATATACTAGTATATATACCAATTCCAACTCCAAAAATACATAAAACGTAAAATATTTGAAACCCAAATTCCATTGTTAGCACATACGCTTTGAAACTCCGTGAACATCTTTTGTCGACTCAAAAGAAGTGCCATTCAAATATTTATTATTTGATTTCCATTTCCTCTTTCTGATTGTTGATGTAGAATCATCATCCTGTTTATTTAAGGATTCCCTGGTCATTCTTTCCATTATATGACGTTTTGAATCAGCAATCATTCACTAAATTCAATCCACAAGCCCCAAGGCTACAACATGACAAGCCACAACTAAACACAATTGAATTAAAAAATTATGAATTAATAGCAAACTCGATGAAATATGAATAGCATTGAATTTATATATTTGCTTGACAATTCAAAGTTTACAATAAAATAAATAAATTAAAAAAAAATCATTTTTATCATCTACATCTTATAAAGCCCAAGCGTTTCCAGATCGTTGATCGTGTTCACGAATCGTTTCTTTTAATCCATGATTCACAAATGTTAAGACTTTCACCCTTACTACTTTTGAAAGTTACAAATATGTGATTGTTGCTTTGCTAATGTATATAATAGTTAATTACTAAATTATAAATACAAAATAATCCAAAGAACATTGACAGATTTTGGAATGATGATGTTGCAATTGGAGCAACACATTTCATCTTTGTCGCAAAATATCCCAAATTTAGACGCGGGAGGCTGGCTTGTCTATTGAAGTATGAATTACAGCACGCAAACAATTTAAACGTCGAGTTGAACAAAAGCCAAAAGAAAGTAAAAATATAAAAAAATGTTTCTTTTTCAACAATACACAATAATTAAAATATCTTTTAAAAAGATTTAATTATTTGCAACTCAATCTGCAATCTAGTTTGTAGTTAGTAATAGTATTGATTCAGTTGTCGCTGAGTACAATGATGTAATAAATGGGATTAGTTAGTCGTTAGTGTGCCACTTGCACTGACTGTCACTGACTGTACTGTGGACTGACTGTTGACTGTCAACGTGTCAACTGACTGCGACTGACTGTGCGTAGTTAACAATTCACATTAATTCACAAGCAAAAAGTCAAAAGTGAAAAGCTGACAAGTCAGTCACAAGTTGCAAGTCCAAATAAATGCGAACTGAAGTCTGAAACTGGAAACTCTGCATTTGAAGTCAAAAGAAAAGTAAGTACAATGTACAAACAAAAAAAGTCAAATAAAATACAAAGTAACTTGTTCTTGTTTTATGAAAGTTGAAAATGCAGTCCGTGATATGCCATAAATATGTGATAAATTGCAAATTGTGAATTTTGAAAATTGGAAATAAATTACGTAACGTTCTTTGTTCTTTACAATTGATTTGAATCTTTGCGTTGCAGTTGCGAGTTGATCAGTTGATTGTGGATTGATTGGGATATCTATCTATCTGAGGGTCGGGCAAGTGTGTGAACTGTGAAGTGGGGTGGCTGTTCAGTTTGTTATTTGTGGATTACTGACTGTCAACTGTCAACTGTGGATGTGGACTGACTGACTGACTTGTTTGCCATAAAAATGAACCCTCTGACGTAAGTTTGTTTCATTTGATGCGTTTCAAATTTTAATTTAAATTTCATCTAAAAGTCATGAATCATATTTATGGCCAAGATAATTCCCGTACAAAAATTGAAATGTTAACCTTAATTCAAATCGAATCCAAATACGGCATCTGAAAACCTGAATCCGCCAGGAATCGGTCGACATTTAATGTAATTTTTATTGCAAAATCCCGAAATTGGTTTCTTTAGTAGGATATTTAATACAATGAAATGATTAAAACAAAGACAGTAATCAGTATATTCTCTATTTATTCAGAAGACACATTAAAAACATGTTTAAAATATTACTCCCAAACCTTGGAATTTTAAAATTCACGAATAATAGTCATAATATGCAGCTCTAAAAATAAATATCGAGAAAACAATCCCACACAACTGCAACATTCCAACAACAATCGCACAAGTGGTTAAAATCAAAGACCAATCCGTCTGGATCTTTTCAAAACAGCCATTGTCCTCTCCAATATGTGATGACTCTGTTGTAGGCTCATGAATACAGTTTTTATTTTTTGCAAATCCCAGGAGACTTCTTCGAGTTCCATTAGGATTTTTGAAAATATCTTCAAAGTACTGAGTCATATCTTCTGGGGAAAGATCAAGTCGACAACAAGCCTCGGGAATAAGTTGAAGCCCTTTTGGCGATTTAATCCTACCATTTTCTTCAAAATCTGTATCATCCTGATCCTTCTTTTTCATATACAGTTCTTTAAAGTCCTCATCTCCTGAAATTCCGCAGCATTTGTTCTCGATCATTATAAAGTCCATGAATACTGTAAACTTAGCATTCTCCCCTGTTGGATGCTCCTCAAGGCTGTAGTGATTCTTAATTCCTTGAGATAAAATATTTTTCACATCTGGTTTATGGTTGAAGTATAACCCTAAGCTTACAATTTCTAGTACAAATATTAGAATCAAAAGCACTCCATAAGTGCCCATGAGGCAACGGGAATCTTTGAGGGAACCACAGGCTCCTAAGAAACTGAGTAGGAAAATTAATCCTCCGTAGAGTATCATTAGGTAGCTTATCGGATCGGTAATTTGACGAAAAGGATCCTTAGTGTTAAAATACGTTTCATTGCTCGATTCTCGTAAAACTTCGGTGAGATTTGACAGTTTGATGATTCGGTCGATAAGAATTTCGTCAGTGAGCATGAAAATCCCCAACCCAAGAAGGGATATAGATAAAACTGCGAAGATTAAGTTTATCAAAAAGAAGGGTAATTTAATGAGATACATTTCTTTCAACTTCTAGGCTTGTAACTCTAGATCTAAATATTTTTTATATCACTTTGAGTTATAGAGTTGGAAATGTAAACTTTAATTATAAGAAATCTTTACTTCGCAAACTGTGTGTATAGACAAAGTTACAGAGAAGTATGCTTTCATTGCTAATTAAAACAATTAAGTAAGTAACCAAGATAAGGAATGTAGTACTAGGAAGTTTTTCTGTAGTAGCACAGTCAGCAGACAGTTTACGAATTCAAAAACGAAACAGCAAATCTAAGAAATTCAGTTGGCCTGCTTTTTATTTTAGAGAAAGAGCTTCCTTGAAATTTCCACAGTAAAATAAAAAACCATTATGCATCATCTCGATTGCACTGGACGATAAAGTTTTAGGTCGGGAATCCCAGACACTAATTTTGTTTTTGAGGCTTCATTTTCGTTTAATATTCTTTTGTATCATATTTGGTCTTGTCTTACTTCGTAAGTTTAGCCTATTTTAACGCAGTCAAGAGAATATCAAGCTTCCTGCTTGCGGTTATTGTTGATACTTAATTAGCGTGCAAAATGAAAAGAGTTAGTGGTATAATTTTAATTTTTGTGCAACATAAAGTAGGTATTTAATTTGTAGTAAAGTGTAGTTTACCATTGTAACAACGCAAGCAGTGTGTTTTAAGTCAACTGTACTGTACAATCCAGAATATTTAGTTATAATTAAAATTTCCAATTAATTGCCAGTCTGATAATCAGTGTTTCTTTTCATTAAAATTCAGGAACGTAAGGAACATTACCAAACTCAGTGAAAGAGAATTGAAACACAACGATGGAAAAACTTCTTGGCATGATGAGTATCGAGACTCAGCATGGATATTTATTGGGGGACTTCCATTTGACCTCACGGAAGGGGATATCATAGCAGTTTTCTCTCAGTATGGCGAACCTGTCAATTTAAATCTTGTACGTGATAAAGGGACGGGGAAGTCAAGAGGTTTTGCTTTTCTGTGTTATGAAGATCAAAGATCAACAATATTAGCAGTGGATAATTTTAATGGAACGAAGGTAAAAAAACTATCCATTATTCATACTAAAGTACTCAACTTACAAAGTTAGTTAGAGGAACTCTACTTTCAATTTTTAAATTAAATTCGTGCTTTTTTATTTCCAGATTTTAGGACGAACCATCCGAGTAGATCATGTCAAGGACTACAAACCTCCTAAAGACTCTGATAAACTAGATGATATAACAAGGCAGTTGCACATCCGAGGTTGTGCTCCAGGCGTTGAATTGCCTGGCCTTGAAGAATCTTCAATGGGAAAGAAACCTGACGAAGATGAAGATTATTTACTCCCCCAAGGACCAAGAGAGAGCCTACCTGCTGTCAAATATGAACCTGATCGTTCTGAAAGTAGAAAAAGTAATAGTAGTAGCACTAAAAGACAACGTGATGATAGTCGAGATTCTCGAGATAAACCTAAATCCAAGAAAAGCAAAAAAGATAAGAAAAAGTCTAAAAAGAAAAAGAGCAAGAAAAGTAAAAGAAAAGCTCAAAGCAGTAGCAGCGACAGTTCATCTTCGGAATCAGACTCTTCATCAGAAAGTGACAGGAGAAGAGAAAAACGGAGATAAAAACCGAAATACCAAACATTAGTTCATTAATTAATGAGTTCAACTATCAGCTGGTGTACAAATTTTTACATATTTATTAAAGTTATTTGCCTTTATTGAACTGACTATGTAATATACTACCAAATTTTGTATAACAATAATAAGGATTAATCAGAAAACAACATAATAGTTTAAAAATCTAAAAATGATTTAACAATATACTTTTATTAAATATCCTAGACCGTTTTAATTAAGTAATTGATTAATTTTTCAAGCATAACATACCATATCCATATGCAAATGTCTAATAAAAAAAGTTAGCAAGGGACGGGGCAAGGGTCAAAGGCAGTGCGCAGGTAAAAAAATCTTTTTTTGCGTGACTTTCTTTATAATCCCCACATCCCATGTACTTGTTAATTTGTTTCCTTAAATTTAATAATGCTGATGATTGTGGTTAATTTTTGATATCATCGAATGTACACTTTACTACTTTCACGACTTTCACTTCAACTCCACAATCATTTTTCATTTACCTTTTTTTCCATTGTCATCTCAAGGTTTGAAACTTAAATTGAAACAGGGAAGTTGAGATTTGGAATACCGGACGGGGTGCGGGAATCAATGGGATTTTCGCCGGTGCGGGAAACATCTTATTTATTTTAACCTGTAATCTCTCTTTGAAGTGTGAATTGAGTCAGGATGTCAGGAAGTTAAGTATTAATTTATTTGAAATTGATTAATTTCGTCATCATCATCATTGTAGATTGTAGTACATAGTAGTAGTAGTCTTATATTCATCTGACAAGTCACGAGTGCTTTAACTTTATATTTAATCAGTGACTGTGTTTATTTACTGCGTATATTACTTTGAAAAAGATTAATTTTTATAAATCAAGAGTTTCAATCATAACATGGCACAACAGGCAATTAAACGTTTTGGTAAGTCTCCTTTCAAAATTAACTTGATTTTGATGTCATATTGAATATGTAAAGTTTCACAATGCTTTATGTGTTGTGTTATGTTAAGAAACCAAGTAATTGGTTAAAAACTGATTTTGTCATTTATACTGAATTAAACTGAATACTGACGTTTTGTTTTGTTCGTTTGTATATATATAGGGTGCCAAAATATGAGTGTTGCAAGAGCTTTTGCCTTCAGGAGGATAATTGCTAACGCTGTCAGACCGTTCTCGAGTCAGTCAAGAGAACAAGGAAATACAAGTGAAAGAGAACAATGGGTTCGAGATGATGAGCGAGTTGCACAAGACCCAAAGGACGAAGAACTTGTCAAAGATGAGATTTTGAATGCAGCCCTTAATCACGTTAAAACTAGAGGATGGACTGTCGATGCCATCGCCGCAGGTTCGAAAAACATAGTGACATTTAAATCTTATAATTTCAAAAACCTACTTTAAATATTCTTAACTTAATGCAAAGCAAAACAATATATAAAATTCTGTGCTTAAAAACAGGAGCCGAAGATATAGGACTAGCACCTTCTGTAAGTGAGATTTTTAAGGATTTTCATCTCGTCAAGTTTTTTCATAAGTTTTTCATTCTTTCTAAGCTCGGCGAG
>JAQGAA010001885.1:0-14154 GCA_034696425.1 Isotoma viridis | reverse complement strand
CTCTTTTTAAGATTAAGCTAATGAAAATATGTTAGTACATCGCAAACAATGAATTCAGTAAAAAGTAAATAAATGTTAGAGAATTGTAAAAAAAAAATCTAAATTTGTTCTCGATTCGGATGTTGATTATTATTACAGGATTCTTAATTTATACATCTCTAGCTGTCCTTTACGATTAGCGGTGAATCCTTTAGTATCATCATTAAATGGGTGTATTAGTATTGAGTTAACTTTGTTTTTTTTTTTTTTAAAAGTTGAGATGTTGAAACCACCAATTAAATTAGACAGGGTACGTTACGTGAAATGAATGTCAAGTGCACCTGTCTGTCTCTTTGTATTATTATTATTATTGTCTACACTAACCAATATAATTAGCCATATGGGTTCAAAAAAAGTTTTAACAAATGAAGAAGGTGACGAAGCATAGTAATAAACCCATGGTAAATCGGTAACTGCACTCATAAAATAAAACACGGGATTTAAGTAGTTTTCATAAAAGAATTAGGTAATTGTTAAAAAAGATACTTCCGGGGCTTTTTCCATGTTTTCTCAACTGTGTCATTATTATTTATAAAACTATCTCTCCTGTTCAACAATCTTTTTTAGTTTGTCTTTGTCATCGTCTCTATCAGTTCATTCATTATTTTGGAGTTGTTTTTTTTTACAAAAGAAGAATATTTACTTAACTTGAGTTAAATAGTTCAAAAAGGAAGAAACAATGAATATTCTAAGAAAAGCAGATTTCAATAGACTGATTGTTAGAAACGTAATTGTTTTTACATTTTGTTTCTTAACTCTTGGCAATGGAGTTCAAGGATATAATAAAAATGGTAGTAGTAGAAGTTCAAAAGGTCATCCGCATCCTCTCCTGAATGATCAAATTGCAGCAGAAACTTTGCCCCAGTCTATTAGACACCCTCGGGCTGAATCAAATTACAATCTTGGGAATTATCAGTATTCATCTAGAAGTGGTATGACTTTAAAGTTTCAAAGACTGAATAAATTGTCTTAAGCGATTAACTGTATTAAAATCACGGATTTCTATATATTAGATACAAACGGATGGGACAATCCTAATCCTAATGCGAGACAACTAAGCTCCTTTAGTCTGAATAGCTTGCAGCCTTCAGCTTCATCTGCAACCTCTGACTTTGTTTATGGAGGTAAATTGAGACTAAAAAGTTATAAACAAATGAGTTTTTTACACTCAAAATAATGCGATTTTGATGAATGATGAACTTTTTTATACATTGAGAAGCTGAGCAAGATAATTTCGTAGCTGCTGGAGGTCACGGGCATAGTAGTTCCGGACATGGTTGGGGTGGTGGTGGGGGGCATGGACATCAGGGAGGAGGAGGGGGCCATGGACACGGGTACATAATTATTAATTATTAAAGTTTTGCAATTTGAGTTTTTAATCTCATTAGCTTTTTGAGTCAACCCATTGGAATTTTAGATACAAGGCTGAGCCTTATGTAAACAATTCAGCTGTAGGACTTCTGGGTTTTCTCGCTTTACTTTCATTAATTCAGGTAAAATGCTTAAAATAAAAATCAGTATGACCAGGAATGCTTGCATCATTGTCAAACAAAACAAGTAAAATAAAACTTTAAAAAGAAAGTTGATCATTAGGCTTATTATAAGGGAGTTTTTCCATAGTTTTATTTCAGTAGAAGCTGTACAAAAATGCTGTTGTTTTATGAGTTTCTTCAATTTTGTATAGGAAAGACTGTAACTCTGCTCTGGGGCTACTTGGGGTTCTTGGTCTTGCCTCATATCTTCAGGTATGTCTTGTAAAGACTTTTAATAATGTGCACTTACTTATTCCAGTCTTTAATTGCTTCCACCCACATGTAACACACATAAAAAATTTGATGGTTTGACAATGATCAAATTCCTTGGAATATAAACTTCTTCACATTTAAAAAAATAAGAAAAATTAGCTTAATTTTGGTTTTTTTTAAACATTTAGAACGTTCTGAGACAAATGAGTACAACAGCATCACCTGCTATTCCTGCAATCCCTGGACGAAGAAAACGGGACGCAGATAATGATAATATTACTTTTGAGAATAAACAACCTGAGGACATTGCTACACAAATTGTTCCCCTAATGGTGCTTAACGTTTTATATGTATTTGTTAAAATTATTTTAAAACCAAAAGCTAACCAGTACCATTTAAAAAATTTAAGTCGGCAGTTAATCATGTAAGAGACGGGCACGTTCCTGTGAAATGTATTTATCAACCAACGTGTCTTGCAAATCGAATCGTCATTAATCAATTGGGAGATGTTGGTCGTCCCGTGTGTAATTATTTAAGGTAGAAGAAATTCTGTATATTTCTTTACTTATTCTTATTTTTGTTATCGAAAATAGAGCAGTCCAATATTATGTTGGGCTAATTCAAACGCGAATTATATTAAACTTTGCAAATTTAAATGTTTCAGCTCGGCAATCCGAAAGACATTATCAGGAAGCAAATCGAATTTCAAAAAGTTCTCAAGAGCTCTAAAAGAAATTGAAAATGCTTCTAGAGCAGGAAGAGCAAATTTACCTTGTGAAAGCTTGTACCCAAATTGTCCTGATTTGACTCAATTGGCTAATTCGACTTCATCTGTTCCAGCAATATTTTACTGAGTTTTTTTGTACAATTGGAATAATTTCGGTCAGTATAATAATTTAGTTTATTAATGTTTTTGAGCCAGAGCCAGTAATTTATTTGTAATTGTTTTTATTAAAGATTGTTAAGCCCTATTCCTTTTGTCTTATATAATATTGAAAGTCTTTAATGAGTTTGACATAATATGAAGAAAACGAATTATTTGTTGTCATATGTTGTTTAACAAGAACCGTAGGAATTGTATACGATGAAATCCTCTGAAACTACCGTACTCTAATCTAATGAATAGTACAGAGTACAGTAAATAGCACTATGATTTTTGACACTACAATTTTTACAGCAAACCCGTAACTTAACGTATTTTTATGTAACAAAATCATTGTTTCCTTATTTCTTTTCATAAAATGCAACCATTAGACCATGAATGATACTTTAATGTAAGCATCTGTCAAATCAAATATAATGATTACCTGTGTGAAGATGTGAGCAAACCCTGCCCAAAGTTTCATAACACTACAACTGAAAAGTTTAATTGCTTAGTTAAACTTTCATTGCATTTCAAGCTGTGCAGATCTCCTTAAAAGTGTCCCAAGTTGTACCAAAGCTAATTAAGATGCAATGTGTGTTGATAGCTTTATTAGCCATTATTACAGCTGTAAATTTAACTGCTAAAGGCGATGCAACTCTTACTGTTCCATTACTTAAAGATAAACCAGAATCAATTCCTGATAATTTCGATTCAATTTCTTTGGAAGAGAGACATCCAAATGAGGACATTTTGGATGGGGATGCGAGGTTCAAAAGAGGGTATTTTTACCCAGGCAGTGGAAAAGGTACAGAAATTATTTCGTTTTTATATTAACTGAAGTCTTGTTTATTTTTTAAAATAAAAAGGAACTTATATAATACATATATTTTGATTCCAGCTCCTAAAACATGGGGTGGAAAGATGTTAAAGAAGTTCAGGAAAAGAACGTCTAACATTATTGGGTCTGATCATTATCCCTTTTCAGATAATCATCATAATGATTATGATCAAGACGAAGGTTGGTTATAATGAGAAAGTCTTTAAGTTTTTTTTAAAGTTGGGATTAAAGTTTTAAAAATGTTCATTAAAATCAATTTATACGATTGCAGTCGAAGACAGTGACATGGCTGGAACTTTCTGGAATTTGTATGGTGGGGGTGGTGGTGGTGGCCACGGGGGTGGATATGGAAGTGGTTATGGGTAAGCATACGTTTATTTAACTATTTATAAATATACCTATATGCCTCTTAGTAAAAAGCTATTTTAATTGCAACAGGAAAGGCGTTAATAAGTCGGCAGTAGGATTACTTGGCTTCCTGTCTCTCTTATCGTTAATTCAGGTAAATAAGCAAATTAATGCACACTTTATCGAGATTCCTTTGAGGAAATTGCAAATTAAAAAAATGAATCAAACAGCTATGCAATTTTAACTTTTGAGTATGAATACTTGTTAAGAGTGGTTTGACCACAACAGCAGCAGCCGCTGCCCCTGCCCCCGCCCCTGCTCCAGCTCCTATACCCCCTAGGAGAAAAAGGGAGGCTGATAACATTCAAGAAACATCCGATCATACTGTTATCGAAACAACTCAGACTCCAACTGCTGAAGATGAACAAAAGCATTTAATGAGGCTTGTTTTGCCTGTTCTGGTAATAACTTTGACACATACATTTAAAAAATATAAACATAACAATTGAAATTCCAAAAAAATTTCAACAAAATTGATTTTTTGTCAAGGCTGGTGTGACTGTGGCACAAAGCGAAATCGCTGCGATGGACTGCACATTACATGAAATCTGTCATACTAATAGTATGCTTGTAAATGTACTTGGGGATAAACAAGGAAGATCTGTAGGCATTATGGTCAGGTATGATTTTTAATTTACTATTTTTTTTAAAAAAGAAAAGTTTCAAGTATATTTAGTTTTGCGTTCCGGGCTGATTTTTGAAATGATTATTTCTAGTGATGCTCTTTGTAAAATGCTGAAGGACAAAGGGAAAGCTGAAATCATCGAAAAATTCAGATATGCAGCCAAAGCCGGACGAAACAGGAAGAATTGTGATGAGTTGTACAACCGTTGTTAAAGTTTATTAAAAAATTAAATATTTTGGGAATGCAATTTTATTAGTAAATTAAAATATCATAGTTTTTTAAGTATTTAGGTTTAAGGATTGTAAATCAAAGAGTAATTTTTTATAATGAATATTATTGTCCAAATAAAATTATATTAAATGAAACTATTGAGTGATGTCAAATTATTTTTCTCAATTAAATTTGTGTTTAAAAAATGCAGCACTCCTGCAAAAGTACAGCTGTAAAGCAGTCTATTGAAATTCATTTGATTTTTCAACAATTATTGAACTAAACCGTTTTAACTTTTAATATTTAACCATACGCACGTTGGAAAATGCGAATTACTCTGGAAAATGTTAAACTAATGTATAAGATTTTGCAATGACTGGTAACACTTTTTTATTTTATGAACAATTTGAAATAAAAAGTCAATTTGCAGAGCACATAAATAAACAAGTGAATTGAACACAAGCCAAAATTTACAGATGAAGCTTTATGCTTAAACTTATTAAAAGAACACTTAAGCTATGTTCGTCATTAGAGAAACTTCGAAAAATGGGAAAATAAGCCTGTATGAAAATTAAATCATTCTCTAAAACTTAGACTCATCATTTTAACTAATTACATAACATAACATATAAATTAAATACATAAAATACATAGGAATAATATACAATTTAGAAGTCATATATATAAATCCGTATGTTTAAAGTTGGAACGATGTTACAAAACGTCGCAAGTAATATGATCAACAAGAAAGAAAACAATTAATTGCACAATTAGAATAACCGTGACTAAATATAGCACAATTATAATGGAATTTAAACAGTTATTTTATTTAAACAAAAGCTTCACTATCTTTTCACGCTTGTTTACATGAACCTCAACCTAATGACTCCAAAAGAATTCATACGGAACAAGATGTGTAAAAACAATAAAGAAACCGTACTAATCAAATGTCCTAATGAACCAGAAAACTAAAATTACTCGTTCTTTCTTATAAAAACAAAAAGCTCGCCCACTTTGCCTGCTTACTATATGCTATATAAATTATACATTTAAATTTTTAAAATAGAATAGAATTATTCTAGTCCTACAGACTTACATTTTATATACTAGAGGCTTTGCAGGGACTTAAAACTGAAACGAGTCAAGTTTTACTTATAATCAGTGGATTGATGGATAAATAAGACAAACATTCTTAAGTTAATTAATCTCATTCGTTTCATCTCCACAAATCTTTCTTGACAGATCCCAAAGGAAGTTCTCTTAGCTAGTACTTTATATTTTTTATTGGAAAAACATCTTTAATTTAAAGTTAACATGAAACACATTTTTGTTCAGATTTTTACTCTCGTTTTATTTATTTTAATTGGGAATTTAGATGTAATTTCCGGGTTTAATAATAAACCTTTTGTTACTAACCGAATTAAAGGAGATTTGGGACATATTTATAGTAATTTTGTGGACAATGATCATCATTCTAAAGTTGTGAAAAGAGAGACGTATCGATATTATGGAACTGGGAGTAAAGGTGAATAATATTTTTGTTAGTTTTATTCAATGTCAACTTAACTGTTTGTCCAAACTAAGCCAAAATAATTCAATTAAAGGTTCCAGTTCACTCCTTCCAACGAGTCCGTCCAAACCCCAAAACCATTTTTATGAAGATGATGCATACGGATATAAAACGAGTCAACGTGTTCCAACTAAAAACTCAGCTCATGATACTCTAGCAAACTATTTGCAATTTTACGAAACGGCTGAAAGTTTGCCTATGGACTTTGGAGAAATGGCAGCAGCTTCGGGACATGGACATGGTCACTCATCTGGTTATGGTGGTGGGGGTGGGCATGGGTAAGACTTTCTTAAACTTTAGACATATTGTACCTTTTAATGCATTCATTATACATTCGTAACATTTCTATTAAATCTACTTGCTCATTCATCCGACACAAAAGTGTCAAAAAACAACTCACCGAAAAAATTTTTGCAAAGTAATCAATTTCTGCACACCTACAACGTATTCAACTGTCAACTGATAAAGATTTTTGGCAGTTGTCCAATATTCAATATTGTAAAACTCCGAGGGGACCGAATAGAATCCCACACTACTAGTGCATAAATGTACTTATTATTATTAAAACCGATAAACAAGGTATCCGACAGGACGTAAAATGAAATTCTTTTGTTATTCTTCTTGATGTAAATCATTTAGTCATTACAGTCTATTAATGTTAGTTGTACACTGTGATGATGATGATAATAATGTTGATTATATTATTCCTTATGTTCGTCACGACGAAGGAAATAAAGGGTTATTCAACTGCAAAAGAACGCATACAGACTTCAAAATAGTTTTTCTCTCTATTCTCGAGTCTCTTTGCCAAAAATGACGATAGTAAAATATTTTAGCACAGAGATAAAAAAATTCAGGGAGCTTATCGGATAATCAAAACCTAATGTTGTAAAACAAAAATAAAAACAATGACAAGAAACAGAAAGACGTATACCTACATCGGTACCTACCTACCTTACCTAGTTTTTTCTGGCTTTGTACATTCTTCTATGTGGTACACAATGGGTTAAACCCGAATCGGGTTTTGCAAAAATTCAGACACTTTACTACTCTGCAAATTGCTTATTTTCTTAAGATGTGTTGATAGACAGACACAAAGTTTGTGTCTAGTAACCAATGTGTTGACTCGGTTCGTGATTAATTTGCGAGGTAGTCACTTTCTACGTGTATTATTACCTCAATTTTGCTTCGCTGTTTTGGGCTGGGGATCCAACGACTTGAAAAAGGGAAATTAATTAGAGTCTACGGGATTCATGCATTAATGCAACTCGGTGAGTTTCAGATTTATTTTAAATTTATCTACAAAACTAAGACATGGGATTAAGGAAATTAGAATAAACAATAATATTTTTTGAATTTATTTCAGCTACAATGTCCAATCGTAATTCATACGATTCCCATTCAAACCGATCCTTTAGCCTGAACCCACAAGCAATACCACCACTACCAGTAATACCAATAACAGGCTATAACCTAAACCCACCTCAGAGACAATTAAGTTCAAATGACCAAACATCCCCTAGGAAATCTGACCCAGAAGCCGCAAAGTCATTTGCAGCTGAAGTGAACTCTCCATCAAAGTGCATTGAATATGTGGCTATAATCCTTTCTTGGATATTAACAATCGTATTCTTCCCATTTGTAGTCTGCAGCTGTTTTAAAGTTGTAAGGGAGTATGAAAGAGCTGTAATATTCCGTATGGGCCGGCTAAGAGCAGGGGGTGCTAAAGGTCCTGGCACTTTGTTCATTCTTCCTTGTGTTGACTCGTGTCAAGTTCTAGACTTGAGAACGGTAACATTTGATGTTCCACCTCAAGAAATTCTTACTCATGATGCAGTTACAGTAGCAGTGGATGCTGTGGTTTATTATAGAGTTTATAATCCAACAATTGCAGTGGCTAATGTTGAAGACTACAATAGATCTACGAGGCTACTAGCATCAACTACTTTGAGAAATGTCTTGGGAACAAAAGCCCTCTCGGAAATTTTGGCTGATAGAGAAAGCATCGCTCATACAATGCAAGCATCCTTAGATGAAGCAACTGATCCCTGGGGAGTTAAGGTTGAAAGAGTGGAAATTAAAGATGTCAGATTACCTCAACAATTACAGAGAACTATGGCCGCTGAAGCCGAGGCTACCCGTGAGGCTAAGGCAAAGGTCATCGCTGCTGAAGGAGAAATGAAAGCGTCAGAGGCTCTAAGAGCTGCATCTGCAGTCCTGTGTCAAAGTCCAGGGGCTCTTCAACTAAGATATTTGCAAACGCTGAATACTATTGCAGCAGAGAAGAATTCTACTATTGTTTTTCCCGTTCCATTAGAACTGCTCAGGGCTTTTATCAATACTGATGATGACTAATTCAAAAGAAAAATTTATATATAATATTTGCATGTTCTAAATTTCTCTTTGTTTTAAATTATTTAAATGTGTTGGGAAAGTCTTGTAAATAACTTTTATTCCTGCAATAATATTAATTGCTGTTTGATCTCCTTCAGTAAATATTAAAGTTCACAGACTATTATTTGCACCAAAGTTTCATAAATTTCTAATTTATTTTAACATAAAAAATGACAAAATTGTATTATTTTAAAAATATTTTTTAATCTATACGATTCTATAGGAAAGGTTGTAACTCAGCTTTAGGACTTTTGGGTGTACTTGGATTAGCAGCCTACTTGCAGGTAAATTTCTAATAATCTTTTTTTAGCATTTTAAAGGCTACTGAAATAAGATTCTATTAAAAATAAAACTACATTCCAATCCGTCCTACTAAGTTTTTACTTACTATAGAGCGTACTCCAGCAAATGAACATGACTGCTGGCCGACGTAGGCGAAGGAGAGGAGTTGAAGAAGAAGTCATTAAAATGACTGACTCGGAAATCAAAGAGTTTTTTGGAAATAATACGTCCCAGGCAGACAATGTAATGTCAGGGCTTTTACCTGCACTTGTAAGACACAATTAACTATTGAAATTTTAAAATTCTACTTGCACATGCTTAATAGTCGAAGTCTAATTAAACTTTTAAATGGATTGGTGTGTTAATAATTTTAGTCTGCAGTAGCACACGCAAGAGATGGGTTAGTCCCTATAAACTGTACATATCGTCATATTTGCAATGCAAATGCATTTCTTGTAAAAAGCGTTGGAAGTGTGGGTCGGTCTGTTGGAGCGTTATTAAGGTAATTTTCACTATTTAAATGCGGCTATGTGACATTGCATAATTGCATGTCGATTACAAAGATGCATGTTCGGTATTTAAAAATCGATACTACTTTAATTTAGTTCGGAAATTGGGAAGCTACTAATAGAAGTTGATAGACGAAGGGGTCCTGTAATACTTAAAAGTGTAAACAAAGTAGCTCAACTTGGTCGCAGTGGATATGATTGTGACAATCTATTCCAAGATTGTGAGACTCTGACATATCTTCCATCGTATAGCATGCCCCCCACATCAAGATTTTCCAAGATACCTCACCACCTTCTGAAGCATTCTGGGGGAAAACTTCACAGGTCCAAGCTTCAAAATGCACAAGGAGACCAAACGAGCAATAAGCAAGATGAAACAGATTTCAAATTAAATAGAAAAGCTTAAGTAAACAAAATAATGATACGCCAATGTCAAAGGGACCGCGGATCTAGCATAATATGTCATAAAATCATACCTAAAATTAAGACTTGAATGAGATTATAACGCATTTAGGAAGATAATAACATTATTTACGTTTTCATTAATTTGTTTGAAATGTTTTCAATTACCTAATATGTTAGGTATTTAATTAATTTTTAATTTATCTGTGTTTTTAATAGTCAAATAAATTAATTTGATTTTAACTGACTTATGTTTTTTTTAATTTATGATTTGTTTATTTGTATTTAAAATATTCATAACTTTTACAGCTGCAAAAGAGCATCCTAACATCATTTCCATAATGAGTATTATGTACCTAATACTTCTTCACCTGTCTTTGAAGGATTAATTAAAAAATAGAATTTGGAGATTATAAGAAAGCATATCATCCGTTGCTAGCGAAAGAAGTTTTTGCTCTTTTATGTTTGTTTGTCTTTTAGATTTAGGAAATTTCGAAAATATAGAGAAAAGACCACAAAAAAGTTCAGTGTGCACATTTTGAACCAAGATTTTTGGATTAATCTTAATCTTTGTTTTGAACGGAGCAAAGCAATAGGAAAAGTCGTTTTGCCCATTTTTGATCGATCATTAATGGCGTGGAGTTACCGAGAATTCTCTGTTTTTCTCATCGTGGGAATATTCTTTCGATTAGTAAACACCCATTTACATTTTGAAAAGCATATAATTTAAGAAATTAGTACAATTCGGCCAAATTGGCTTATCAGAAGCAATATAATACCTACACAAAAAACACCATCTTTACCCTTTTAGTCCCAGGATGGGGGAGGCGATTCTCGGCCCTTTTTATCTATATATGGACCGTGTCAATCCAACACTTCCCCAAGAGGTTCTGGTCCTGGGGGCAGTAGCGAAGATGTTGTTACCCTGAATGAGCCTAACATCCAGCCATTCATCGACAGTCATTCTCAATGGGTTTTTACAATGTTTTCCATTCCGTTTGTAAGTAATTCGCAAACCAGATGAATTGTATCGCTTTAAAGTAGTTTTATTATCATTTATGATTTTTTTTAAATTTGAAATTTTATTTATTCCAGCTTGTGTTCACAGTGCAGCAGCGAAATCGGAGTTCACTATTGCAGCCAAACAATTGAAGAAGGAGATGGGAGATTCCATTGTCTTTACTTCTGTCAATTGTGACAACAATCGAAATGTAAAAAAATATCTGAGTAAAAAGAATATCATATCCAATGTTTTAAACTGGATTATAATGCGATCTCTCCTAACTTTTTTTCAGACTTGCAAGGCTCATAAAATAGATGGATTTCCAACTTTTCATTTATTTCATAATGGAAAGTTTGTGGAAGAGTTTACAAAGGAGCGTCAATCTTCGAGTTTCATTGAATATGGTCGGAATCCACCGAAATCTTCATGGTTTTCAGGGTGGTGGTAGATAGGTAGTCTGGTGTAATGATAAAAAACAACTAATTTTAAAGTCTCATGTATTTTTATGGTCGAACCTTTATAAACGCAAGTTGTAAACCTTGTCTGAGAGCCGATACAGTTTTGATTAAACTCTAAAACATAAAATTGTAGCTTTTAATTTAAATACTATTTATCTTCTTCACATATATTTCATAAAAAATATTAAAAAATTAAAGTTTTAAAATATTAAAAAGTATAAAATATGGTTTGATGATTTTAGTTTTTTAAACGACATAGTTTTAATAGGAATAAAGTAGTAACCTAAAGGTAATCATATTTAAGTTAAGTTTCATGAATTCAATGAGTTTTATTATATTAAGATATATTTCCGTGCAATAACCAAATCAACAGGTTTCAGTTTGGCAAATTGTGTAATTGGCTATTTTTGCTTTTACATTTTCTCAGTAGTACTTAAAAGGTAAAATTAAAAGCTAAAGTATGTTAATTAATTCAGTATCACAGTAATGACGATTTATTTATCTTCATCGGCTTGCCAAGCGTCGGGTATGTCTTTTAAAAGATCTTTGAACTCCTTCATCGCTTCGTATGCTTGAATAAAGTCCGCATCGTTTCCAGGATTTTTGTCTATTAGAGAAATGTGAGATAAAAAAGGTATATGAAAACAACATAACATGAATTTAGGATGCTTTTCACAGAATTTCTTCGTTCATAACTGTTCTTAATAGTTGTATAACTAATTTTAAAACAATTTATCTAGTTACCTGAACCTGAACCTAACTGAGCGAAAAAATCTTGACCTGAGGTACCACCACTAGAAGCCGCGCCCACTCCCATCCCCAAACCGTATCGTTGGGTTTTGGTTTTAATGAATTTAAGCTTCTCATGGCAATTGATACTCCCAAGGCGATGAAAAAGCACACAGCTCCACAGGCATTCTTTGGAACGTCCTTGTACGTCATAAAGGCGTATGCACCTCCAGCAACCAAAAAAGTCGTCCAAAAAATCTTTCTAGACCTTTTGTTTGCTTCATCTACGATTGATTGGGCTTGTAAACCTGCCTTTAGAGGAGACTGAACTCGAGCTCCAGCAGATTTGACATTAGCTTTTTCATTCATTCTAAAAAATGACGACTAGTTTTTCCACGTCAGGATAAACAAACTAGAGGGTTTTTTTCAAAACGGCCAAGCTTACTAGGATCTCGACTTCTTTTATATGTGTACTTTACTTTCATGTAGAAAAGTCTATGAGGCTCAAATTCGTAAATACAACCCCTAGATAACCGTGGATACACGTGTCGTGGAGTCTACATTTAAAAAAAATGCTTCTGGAATTTGGGATAATAAGCGGCTGGAATCGTCGCATATTTATTGAAATGTTCATGATGTTGATTTTTAGATAATTTCTAGATTTACATTTTTACAAAAAAAAATACCCTAGTCACAGTCACAGAAAATAATAAAAATATGAATAGTATGCTAAGAACCTTTAAAGTTTATTTCTTCAAACCGATGCTTTTCCATGGGTTAGTCTTTACTGGGGGTGGCCAATTGGGGGGGGGGGGTATGCAAGTAAAAGTGATGCATTTACATATTTTCAGAGAGTTAATTTTATATTAGGTACAATAAAATAGCGGATTTTTGTTAATTAAATTAATTAGACTAGGCAGAAAAATTTTGCATAAAAATAGGAAATCCAGGTAAACAATCTTAATTATAGCAGGGTTCTTCCACCCCGAGGAAAGGGGATGATATATAAGTTAAAATTTACATGAATGAATGCTGCACGAATGCCAAGAAGACCTTTCATCTGACTTGGATCCAAGGTGCTTTCACTTTAAGGCCTGCGGCCTCCGAGCCCTTCGGGCTCGGCAAAAAGACAAAAAAACGGAGCCCGAAGGCCTCAAAGTGAAAGCATTTGACTTGGATCCATACACGAAGCCTCTCGTTGCATTGCACATTGCATTGGTATCACTTTGTTTGCTTGTATATTATTCAGGTCTTTGTTGTCTTATGTGTTGGCCCGCGAACTGCCTTGTTTTTCCATTGAAGCGGGATAGAGTTATATTATTAACACTTTTCATGCCTTCACTTACTTCAGTCGTTCAGTCTATGAATTTTTCATGTAAGAATTGGGTTTTACGAAATAAAAAATAATTGAAAAGCAAGAGGATTTAGACTGCAAAAGGTTGAAAGTCAGATTGTCTTCAGGTAGTTTTGTAAATGAAGAAAGTAATCTCAGTTTATTATCTTGTCTTTGTATTGTCACATTGAATATTTGTATTTCTTTCTGAACTGTCTGTGTACTGTCAACTGTCATTTTACTGACTGTCAACTGTGTTCTGGACTGGACTTGGATTTCTGGATTAATCAATTCACAATTCAATTGATAATTTCTCAATCATCACATTACTGCACACTGTCAACTTTTAGAACTGAAAACATTTTGCATTTAACCTCTGCACTCTGACCCAGTACACAGTACACAGTAAGTTCAAATGTTTGATTGCTTATTCAATATTCCATTCACCATTTGCATTGCAAAGCATTGCATATCATCAATCATATTTAATTGATACACCCTTTGTCTTTTAAAAGCCAATGTCAAAAGTTGACAGTTGACAGTTAGTCATATAACATTATGTAATGTGAAATGTATAAATGATGGGATATTATTATATTATGTACTTGTCCTGTTTGCAGTGTGCGGTGGCAGATAACAGAGTGAAAAGTTGACACTTTGACAGTATTTCATACCTTTTGTTGGAACTCAGAATGGAATTTATAAGCGAAGGAGTTCATCGTCATCCAAAAAATGGCAGTAAAC
>JAQGAA010001884.1:0-14155 GCA_034696425.1 Isotoma viridis | reverse complement strand
TGGATTATCTCCTGAACCTGCAAACATCCCTTTGTACACAATACCAAATTCTCCTTCACCAATTATTGCATTGGGGTCGTTTGCATCTGAAAATTAAAGTTAAATGTAAATCATGAATAAAATAAATATGCCTAAACGATTCAATTTAAATGGAAAACAAGAAGAGCCCTAATTCGTGAGAATGACATAATTTGAAACAAAGAATTCTTACTAAATTGAATTTCATTTCTTATGAGTTCATATTTTTGGTCATAAGGTAAGTCAAGTGCTTTACAATATCCAGGGGACATTTCTTGCATTTCAATAGAATTAGATTTCTTTCGATTTCTTGTTCCCTCTTTGAAATTTCTAATTTCTTCTTTTGTTAAAATAATCGGTTGGTGCAATTTATTACTAGGTCGTCTACGAATGAATAGCGCTAGTAAAATTATTAAAATTATCCCTACTACCCCAAGCACTCCTCCTATACTGCTGATAAGTATTGTCATAGATGAAGTGGAAGATGGTTGCTGTGTTTGATCCCCTGAAAAAACGTGCAATTTTATAACTAAAATTTCCGTATTATCCAACAGTTTTGTGAATTGTAATTTTAGTTCATAGTTTTTAGTTACCGCTTTCTACCAAGGAATTGTTAATTTCTGAAGAAGTTGATATGCTTGAAGGTGTTGGTTTATTTGGTAGATTTCGACTTTCGACAGTTACATTTTCAATTGCTCTTTGACTACATTGGCATTGAAATTTTTCTCCTTTTATGAAATAAGTAGGCTAGAGAAATTAAATGCATCATTAAATGTAATTTATATTAACTTAATTAATTTCTTAATATATTAATCAATATAATTAATTCGACTTTTTCTATAATAAAACTTTGTAACTTAACGGACTTAAAAATCTAAATAATGCTATTTGCCTTTGTTTTTACTTGCCTATTTGTAAAAATACTCTTACCTCAACAACCGCTTTACTCGAATTGTAGACATAATTGTAAAGTCCGTTGATCCAAAGGTACCCAAATGTTTTTAATTCAATCTTACAGTCAGGTCTAACAGCGAAAGATTTAATAACTGCTGAATTCTTTGTTTCAAATACTCCTCCATTCCGTAATAAAATCCCATCATACATACAATCTTGACAGTTTCTTTCTTGGTATAAAATACCACAACTATCTCTTTGAGTAAAATAATCCACGGGTCTTGAAAAACAATTCATTTTTTCACAATTCGTCCTGTTAGGTTTCTAAGAATAAAATAATTCACAATAAACCCAAACACTGATGATACTGTATACTGAAGGGCTTACGAGAATACATATATTGTCTTTGTATAAAAGTAATCCTTACTTGACATGCACAGCTAATGGATGAAATTTCATAATTGTACTATGAAAGTTTAAAAAAAAACATTTTTTTAAATAAAAATTATTCCCTCAACCTTAGTGCATATTTATTTTGAAGTAGGAAATGAAATTCTTACAGAGTACGGAATGGCATCCACTGGAGACTCGCTCTCGTAAAAGTACCTACAGTTACCTTTGTTATAATCCCCAGGGGCTTCTGTAGAAAATCCACAGATCTCAATTCTACATCCATCTGCATCATTATCAAGAATGACTGAACCTTCACTAAACTTATTATAAATTTTCTTAAATACAATTTGAGGTATTTTTTGTCCTTCTAAGATGTTCACGAATGTTAAATTAGGCTTTGTTTCCACTAGAAGATAACCACAATACTTTGGGTTAATTAGCTCTTCATTTAATCCTGGAAGATATTTAGAATTTAGCTTAAAGCTTTGATTTTGAAATCATCCATTAGTAAGTTTATATATTGTGTGTTTACCTGGTAGTCCAGTGTTTTCATTTGTTGCAAAGAAACTTTTTACAACACTTGATTGAAATAGAATCGCAAAACCAAGAATGAAAAGGATTTTTGATATAACAGAATTAAAAGAACAATGACAATAATAAGAACTAATAGAATTCAAATTGATTTGTTTATAAGGAACAATCATTGTTATTTAGTTTGACTTTATAGATGAAGTAAACTACAGTAATATTACGAGTACGAATAATGTAATAGAAGTTGGTTGTAAATGTTTTCACTGTTACAATTCTGAAAAAATAACAAGGCTCTTAAAATCCCAAAAGTTTTATGTGTGCTAATAAATATATGAAAAAAAAATTGATATTTGCTTTTACTTCATGTGTGTGTGTAAAATCAAATTTTTGTGGTTATAAGAAAATGAGTTAATAATATTATCCCAGTTTGTGGTTGACTTATTTAGTTGTGAGCTAAGCATGTAGAATTAGGATTTATAGAACATAGCTAATAACAACTTTTGGTAAGCATGTGTAGAAATTAGTAAATTAAATACTGAAGTATATCATACATTCATTGAATTTTAGACAAGATCAAAGTTCAGCTGGGTTGTTAAAGTATCAAGATAAGAAAATTATAGTCCAATCTATTAAATTAACTCAATCAATGGCCAATACATAGAAAACTTTCCATTTACTATGAATTAATACGAAAGCTCATTACAAATTTGAAAAAATAAAACATTTCAGGGAAAATTAGCAAATTTTGATGAAGGATAACTTTTGTCATGATATGTCAAAATGTAACATCGACAGCTAAACTGCTTGCCAACCTATTCAGCAAATACTTTAAATTTCAGAATAACTCAATATGCTTGACGGTATGATCCTTTGGCATTTACGACTTTCCCCTTAATATCTGTATCTTACAAATTGTACTTGCAAAGCGTTCCTCATGACATTCTTGTTTTCAAATTAAACACAAAATTAAGCTAACAAACACCTTAATGACAATACACATTCTTTGAAGCCATTAAACAGTTAAATTTAAAAAACAAATTCATGCATTAAAGAAAAAATATTGAAAATCAGATAATCATAGTATTGACTTTCGCAAAAATGTAAAACCTAGAAGCGATAAATATTGTATTTGCAAAATTTAAAAATCATTGTAGCTCAGCTTTCTCCTTCAAAAAAAGATTTTCTCTAAAATTTTTGAAAAAGTTTTTCAAGTCCGTAAAAGTAGGTCTATTCTCAGGATTCTGATCCCAACATTTTAAAATTTCTTCATATCTATTTCAAAAAGTTATATTTTTTAAATGGCATAATCAAATTTTTAAAATTTTAACTAATCAATTTACATTGTTTCAGTTCCATAGGTAGGACAAGCCAATGATATAGCATTGCTAAATGTCTCTAATGGGCTCATACTTTCGTGTGGATCTTCTCCAAGAGAAAAAATTTCCCATTCTGTGATTCCATAACCCCAGACATCAGACTTCTCTAAGTATATTTTCGTAGTAAACGACTCCGATGCAACACTTCCTCCGATTTGAATTGGTTCCTAGAATATTAGTTTGAGGCATAACATTAATAACCAATCTAAGACAAATAATGGTATTATAATTTCATTGCCAGACCTTTCCACCTTTTTGATACTCAATTCTGTCATATAACTTCGTTGATTGCCCGAAATTACTAATTACTGCTGTGAGGTTATCCGAAAGCAAAACATTTCTTGTTGCAAGGTCAACATTTATCACCTACAGCCATTTAAAAATGTTCGAATCAAATGATTCTCTACATTTAATAGGTAACTCCAACCAAATAATTAAAAGATGGATTTTAATATTTCACTATAAAGAGCTTATAATATAGATTTTAGCATTACATGTTTAGAGGTAAGATATTCCATCCCAGTTGCAATCTCTTCAGACCATTTTATCAAATCGTTGAATAACTTTTGAGGAAGTTCATTTCTCCTGTATTTTAAATAAAATTTAGTAAAAATCCAGATTTATTATCAATAAATGAAACTGACTTTTCTGAAACGAATGTGGAATCTGGGATGTATCCTTCTATTGCCGTTTCATTATCTTCCGAGTTAATAATAACTTCCTCTTCATGAAGATTCTCTTCTTCCCATAAAGCGGACAATTTATTTTTTTCTTCTATCAAGTATTTTTTCAGACTGCCTCCATGACACAATTTCAAAACTAAGAAGACTTCTCCTAAATTAAACCAGGAATGTATTGAGTACCAAAATAGATGAGATAAAATTTTAATTGCTAATGAGCAAAATTACAAGGAAAAAATCAAACCTCTGCCCAAGTTAACAGTAGAAGCTCCAACAAAGTAAACTATGTTCGGATGATACCCAACATATGACAAAACTTTAATCTCATTTAAAAGTGCTTTTACATCTTGCTTTTGTTTTTGTGACACTGTTTTCAAAGTCTTTATAGCTACATCTTGGAAACGATTTTCTCCTAAACCTGCAACCATGCCTTTGTACACAATACCAAATTCTCCTTCACCAATTACTGCATTTGGCTCCATTGGATCTGAAAGTTAAAGTTAGATCTGTTTTTTTAAATGTTAACATTAAGAACTATTTTTACATAAAATTAGTGAGAAATTCTTAATTTGAAAATAATAATTCTTACTAAATTTAATTTCACTTCTTAGGAGTTCATATTTTTTATCATAAGGTAGATCAAGGGCTTTAGCATATCCAGGGAACAACTCTTGCATTTCAGTTGTATTAGATTTCTTTCGATTTCTTGCTCCCTCTTTAAAATACCGAATTTCTTCTTTGGTTAAAACAATAGGTTGGTGCGATTTGTTACTGGGTCGTCCACAAATTAATAATGCTAATAAAATTATAGTTACTATCCCTACTACTCCAAGTACTCCTCCTATAATGAATACAACTATTGTCAAAGATGATAGCTGTGCTTGACCACCTGAAGGAAGTTTAAATACCAGTATTTTACATTATGTAATTATTTTTTGAATAATATTTTGAGTTACCTGTTTCCACCAATGATTCATTATTGATTGAGGAAGTTGATATAATTGACGACATTGTCTTATTTGATAGATTTCGGCTCTCTACGACTACAGCATCATTTGTCTTTTGAGTGCAACGGCAAACAAATTTTTCTCCTCGCTTTGAATAAGAAGGCTGGAGATATTAAATTTACCAATTTATTAAGAAAGTTGTGTCAACGATTATACAAAGTCTTGAATATAAACAGAACCGCAAACAACAAATTTATCCAAAATGCTAGAATGCATATTCTTAATAAGTTTTTTTTTAATGGCGAGACACATGTTTTCAACTATTCCAAGTCAGATCTCTCAATTTTTTAAAATTGCAAAAGAAACAGTCAAATTACTAAGCAGTAATCTGGCAATTGGTTTATCTAATTAATTTTTGCGCATCCCTATTACTTATCATCAACTAAACTTTGTGCCTATTCGCAGGCTTTAAATATTCAAAAAATAATGCAAGAAGTACCTCTAGAAATGCCTGACTTGTATCGTAGAAATAGCTATGTGGTATTTGCATTACGGTGTGTCCAAATGTTTTCAATTCAATCAAGCAGCCGGATCTCAGAACAAAAGATTTAATAACTGCAGAATTTTTTGTTTCAAATACTGTTCCATTCTTCAATAAGACTCGATCATACATACAATCTTGACAATTCTTTTCTTGATATAAAATACCACAAGTATCATTTTGAGTAAAAGAATCCATGGATAGTGAAGAACAATTCATATTTTCACAATTGACTCTATTTGGTTTCTAAGAGTTAAAAAATAATTCACTAAAAGTAACAATACATTCGTGCAAAAATACATAATTGGATATGGATTAAGGGCTTGTACTTAAGTAACAAGAAATTAAAAAGTCTTAGAGGTAATCCTTACGTGGCATGCACAGCTAACGGAAGTGATTTCATAATTTTTCTAGAAAGATTTGAAATTAAATTTTTTCAAGATAATTAATAACTCAAATTAAATGTTGTAGTTTAATGTAAATTACGATTCTTACAGAATACAAAACTGGATCCACAGGAGACACATTTTCATTAAAGTATTTACAGTTACCTTCGCCATATTCTCCAGTAGCTGTTGTAAAATGTCCACAGATTTCAATTATGCATTCAGCATTCAGCAAAATGACTGAACCACCACTAATATTATCATAAATTTTCTTAAATTCAACATGAGAGATTTTTCGTCCTTGTACAACGTCCACGAACGTTAACTTTGGTTTTGTTTCCACCATAAGGTAACCGCAATAACTTGACTCAACTAACCTTCCTATTACTGCTGGATAACTAGGTTTGGGTGTAACCCTTTTATTTTGAAATAGTTCAGTAGTAGTGTTATCTAATTTGTATTCAATTGGTATTCTTGTACTTTCGTTATTTGCAACAAAACTTGTTGCAATTCTTGATGGGAATGAAATCGCAATGTAGAGAATGAAAATAACTTTTTGTATTTCAGAGTTGAAAAGTCGACAGTAGGGATAAGAACTAATAGAAATTGAAAATGTTTGTTTACATGGAACAGTCATTGTCATTTTTGACTTTATAAATGGAATTAACTATAGTATAATGAGAATAATACAAAACTGTGTCTTTATGTTTTCAATGTTACAGGTTATCTAATATTAAACCAAAAAGCTAAATATTACCTAAAATGTGTTATAAATTATAACAAGAAAAAATAAATGAATTGACATTTGCTTTAAATGCATGTATATTCAGCGAAATAAAGGGTTAAATTTAAATTTTTGTTGTTATTTAGATAAAATATTGATTTGTGGTCACATGAAACGAACTATACACTTCAGAGCAAGTTGATTCTTACTGCAGCTTAAATAAAGTTAGCAAGATATGTCAGACTGAAAATAACAAAATTAAACTGACTTGAAAGAGGAATCTTGGGCATATGAAATTACTGCTGCCATTAATCATCTTATTTTGAGTTAAAAATATCTTATTCCACGTGAAGATGGAATCTTTCCATAATATGGACAAAACATTTCAATGATTTACAATGCAATTAATACTTTTTACTTTATATGAAAATAAGATGATAAAATTATATCAATTTGTGGTTGGCTTATTCTGATGATGAAATCTGAAGAAAAATTTAAAACAGCATAAAAACTAAAGCTAAAATTGAAGCAGAAAAAATAGCAAACTGCATAGTGGTGAAAGGTAATTTCCATTGATGTTCATTTAGCTTTCTCCATTAGCCATATTCCATATAAATATTACGCATGCGTATGGCAACACTGCATAAAACTCTAACTTTGAGCCTCTGCCTGTAGCTTGAGTCCCAGGGTCCATAGTGTATGTAGATACGAAAGTTTCCTAATTTTTTTCTTAATTTTTTGAGACATATTTGACCAAAATCGGAGCCAGACTTAGTTTGACTGTGCATTGTTAGATTAGGTAACCTATATCATATAGGTTATCTAATCTAAGGGCTTTCTTTGCAACCTGAAAAACATTTCAACTCGAGAGACACGAAAGCAAGTTTATTTATTTAGTTTTTGCCATTTGTTACATTATTTTAATTTTAAGAAAGGGCAATAATCAGAATTTTTAATACGGAATAAATTGTCAAAGCTATGCCTAATTCTTCAAATACAGCCCCTATTCTTTGTATTGAAGCTGATGATTTTTGAGTTTTGTAACCTGAAAAGCCTGAAATAAACAAATACGTTAAGATTACTATCGTCCCAATCCCAAATTTAAATTTAAAAAACTACTTTTTCTCCTTTACCATTTTCTGGAGTCTTTGTATGAATTTCAAAAGAACTCGATATGCTTGACGGTGTGATCATCGGGCATTTACGACTTTTACTTTCCACACATCTATCAGTCTCTTCCCAATTACATTTACAGTAGTATTCTTCTCCCCGTTTTGCGTACGTAGGCTAAAGTTAAAACATACGAGGATTATAAAATCCGAATTAGCTAAAATTTCTAATTATGCTCTCTTTTTATTGCTGCGCTGCGTTTACGAAAAGCCTTTGTACAGTACCAAACAAAAAAATACTCAAAATTATTAAAATTATTTTGAAATTTTACCTTCACAATAGTTTTACTCTCTTTATAGAAAATACTTGTTGGTTCGGACTCATAGAAAAGGAATCCAAATGTTCGTAATTCCATAACGCAACCGGGTCTAACAAGAAAAGATTTTATAACTGCTGAATTGTTCGTTTCGAACAATCCCTCATGATTCAATGCAATCCCGTCGTAGAAACAATCTTGACAGTTACTCTCTTGGTATAAAACACCACAAATTTCAGGATTATATTTGGCAAAATCATCCATGGATCTTGCAGAACAAGTGGAATTTTCACATAGTGGTCTATTAGGTTTCTATAAATTAAAACATTATTGTAGATGCTTATGTTTTTAAACAGGAAATCAACCCTTGGTTGTGTCCTTACCTTGCATCCACAACTTACAGATGTTATCTCATAATCATACTAAAAATGTGGAACAATAATTAAAAATCACAGACTCAAGAAATTAAAATTTATCGAATAATTAATTTATTCGAATAATATTTTAAATTAGGTAATAGACTTACAGAGTAGGGAATTTCATCCACGGGAGATTCACTGTCATAAAAGTCTTTACAATGACCTTTGCTAAAATCAACATTTTCAGTAGTAGTTGGAGCGGTTGAAGAATATCCACAGATTTCAATTTTGCATGTATCATTCATTAAAATGACTGAACCATCTTTGAATTTATTATAAATGCTTTTGAAGGTGGCAGGAGACATTGTTTCCCCTTGTGAAATGTCCAATGTTGAAACAGGACTAGTTTCTATTATGAGATAACCACAATAATTGGGTTCAACTGCTCCTCCATTTAACCCTGGGAGATCACTGGGTTTCAGTGCAACGTTTTGAATATGAGTGGGTAGTCCAGTTCCATGTAAATTGGCAACTTTAGCATTTTTTGTAGCCAAAGTTGTTACAAATTTTGATTGGAAAGTGATTGAAAGGTATAGAAGGACAATAAGGGCTCTAGAAATAACAGTGGTCGAACGATTATAACTAACCTTATTATGCATATTGAGTTGATTGCTTGAAGTAATCAAAGATACTTCGGTTATTGTAAGCTTCTAGTTAGACTTAAGGTATTACTTAAATTGACAAGTTTCTATTTGTAGTATTCACAGCTTTTAGAAGAGTAATAAAGCGACCAAACATCTATACTAATGATCGGATTTATTTTATTTATTAAGATGAATAAACCAGCATTGAACCAATACATACATACAAAATCAAAAGACGAGGAATGATATTTTCAAGGTTTTTATGAATCACGGGTTGTAAATAGGTAATACTCAATTTTTGTAAATTGGGCATGATTTCGCTGAAATTATTAAATAATTATGTGTCTTCTTAGTTTTTAAACCAATGCAATTGGAAGACTAATCAAAAACTATATATCATGTTATCACTATCATTGAGAACATATTGAGAAATTAAATAATGTTGACTTAACTATGACCTGCTAAGCTAATGTAATTCAGCAAATTCGTAACAAAAAAATGAATGAATGCGGCTAACATTAAAAATGTACAAAAACCAGTATTACCCTAATTGTGGTTAAGCATGAAATTTCATCGAATTTTTAAAATTTTAAATTAAATCTAAAAATATAATTCCACTTCCAGCTATTCCAGCATACATTTATACAGTTCTTTCCAAATTCAAATTTAACTCTGACTCAAATTAAACCACAAAGAATAACACGATAGAATAAACAACCTATCTAGATTATCCTATAACTTAGCTTGAGGCAAAACCATTAGGAATTATTAGTTGGACCCACAACCGAGATTAATTCTTATCATGTTATCCAAACAAACCTTGAACACAACATTCATACATGCAAACTTACAAACAAAGAGTAATACTAGTTCAGCATGACTTCATAAATTAGACAACATTTTGCTTTACTACTTTTTCGCAGCTTTAATCTAAGTCCAATCCTTTATAACTAACTCTGTAATTCTAAAATATATGTATCATGTTCAATGTGTACTCACTCTAGTAGTAAAATCTTATGGTGATTAACAATTATGTTTGTAAAAAAACATACTACTCCAGTTTTAGACTCTTGGCTTTCATTCTTATTTAAGATGATTGCATTATTGCTCTAAATAAAGAATCTGATTGCTGAAACATTAAAATTACTTTAAATTTCAGCTCAGCAGTAGTACCCAAGTTTGAATTTGGGTAGTGCATGTCTCACAAGCTTACTTAAGAAACATAGTAAATGCTCTGTAAACATACGATGTACGATGGAGTTCAAATTTCAATAAATAAATCAAATCTTTCATAGCTAGACAGTATCAGTAGTTTAATTCAAGCAAATGGCCATTTCCAAGGTATAAATCAAGTAGCAGTCTAATTTATGAACCTTAATTGACTCTTTATACCGGAAATTATAAAATTTCATGAGGAAAACGAGCTAACAACCGGGTGCTAGAGTGTGTTTACTACTAGTTACTAGTAGTAGTACTTAAAGCAATAATAGTTAGTAATAAAATATCCAACGCTTTAAATACTATTTTTGTATGAAATATTATATATGTATACATTTATTGTAAGTCATGATATTAATGATATAATAGTTTAGAATGTAAGAATGATTAAATAGTGTAATGGTAATAATAATATTATAAATTGTATATGAAGGAAATCGATGCATTCCAGGATTTACAAGTGGCCCATAATAATAATAAAGGTAATACTTGAGACTTGGAAAGTTGCAAAGTATGCAATTAACTCAGTGAAATAATACCCGGGTATTCGTTGTAATTCCTCCTAAGGTTTAATTTAAATGTGAAAAACAACACCCGAAAAGGTAGGTTACGTATTTAGGCCAATTATCTAAATGGGACGGGCATAAAACACTCGTAAATCTGTCTCCAACTTTTGAACATTTACATTGATCTAAATCTAAAACATTTTTATTGTATGACATTCATATCCAAAATAAAACACAACTCAATCCCTATCGTTTATGTGTGTGCTGAATATGCATAATTTTATGTGTACTTTTCATCAGAAGCTGGATAATATTAATATGGAATGCCTATGTGTTGATATAAAAAATGTAGTTTAAAATTTACCAAGAGTTAGTACTGCTATTGTAATTTTTCCATTTCAAGGAGTTGACAAGTGCCAGAAGGAAGATAAAATTTTTGACATGCAATTGCTTCTACTATTACTGCTACTGCTGAGTTAGTGCTACTACCACTGGTGAAGATAATAATATTGCAAATTTTATTCTTAATGGTGAAAGCAAAAAATAGAATTTGGCACGGAGTGACTTTACACTAAAGCTGAAATCCATGTATGTCTTAAAAATATGTTTAGAAATTACGTGTTGTAATAAGATTGGAATTTTTTGGTTGAAAAAGATATAGGTTGAGAGTGAGAAAAATATTTTACTTTGTAGAATTAATATTTCTGGAGTAGTCTGGAGTCCTAGAAAGTTTTTGTGCTAAGGAGTTATCCTATAGAAAGTAAGTTTATAGCTTGAAAAAAATGTCTCAAAGCTAAAGCGTTGTTTCATCTTAATCTCATCATCGTAGATAGACTTTGATTTAAGAAAATTGGCCAACATTACATTCCAGTCCATATAAGTTTACCTAGATTTGTAGACAGAACTAATGTGTAAAATGTGTGAGAGGATAGTAGTACTAGCATGGGACATAAAGTTATATTGTTACGTAATAATAATAGTTGTGGAAAGATATGAAAGTGTGTGTAGCGTGTTTGAGAAGCGTTTGGCTACACTTTCTTAACGAGTTGGCATTGAACAGCGTGTTTTCCCTGGGCTTTTGCTAATGCTCTTTTTGTGCCTCTTCTTTAGGAAGAAATTCAGATTGTCATGTTCACTTTATTCATGATGGTGAAAGTTGGCATATGATGATGATGATATCATTATGCTTTTGCCTTTTGTATTGTATGCAGTTGGTTTGAGTGTTCTCTATAGGTTTGTACATCCTTGTATAAGGTCTTGTATGGTATTTGAAGGAATAGCTAAGTAAAAGCATTTTGACGTAAATTATTGCTCGGAGATTACTCAGAATGTAAACACACACACACACACGATAAGTACCATTAAAGAATTTGTGTATGGGAATGGGAAATGAAATGGATTGGGATTGCGATTAAATCAAGTTTTGGCTTTTGAAGTTTTTAAAAAGCTAAAAAGCTGATTTATAGCAATATGCTGTGAAAATGAAATAGATGGTCACTACTGATTTTAAAAATGTTATTCCGGAGCAATAAAAATATACGAAGTTTTTTAATTATAAGGTTACAAGGTAGAAATATTTACGATTGCAAAGTTTGCAAGCATAAGTAAAAGTAAAAGAGTTAAGTAAGTAAATATTAATACCTACTATTACTACCTAATACTTAATGTAATAAATGATGAATTAAATTAAATTTTTGAATTTACATAATATCATACCATACACATACATTCAATAAATTGGTAGTTTAGTTAGCGTCCTCGATTAGAACTATTACCTCCATATGAAAGCAATTGGCATTTTTGACACCAGCACAAAATACATTTACTTGACCAATGAAAATATGAACTTTGTATTTTTTATTTAATACTGCAATCGGCAACATCCGATTGTCAATTGCTTAATAATAAATGCACCTTATTAATTTCAACAATAATATGGTAATAGGAATGCGAATGGATGGAAATACAAATTTAAATGCTATACATGTGCATTCAGACTTCCGAAAGTCATATTGTATTTCAAAGTTGCTTGGAAAAAGAATAATGAAAATAAAAGTTACAGGATAATAGCAATTGTGTATTATTCATAGTCCCTGAACCGATTTCATCTATTGATGTCATGCTGATTACAAAATCAATAGAATAGCTCTTTATAAATGAATTAAGAACAAAATGTGTTTCCATAATAAGTTAAATGTATTAGTCGTTCAATATTCAAAGAGTTCATCAATCAAATTATCTTATAACTGATGATACTATTTAAGTATGAAGTTCCAAGAAATATTCATATCTCTCAGTATCCTCGAATAAACAGAAGTTAATAAAATAGAACATGCCTAATTGAACAAACTAATTAATTAGTTAATTAATGTGCATAATAATTCACAATATGTTAATCTTCTGGTTGGATCTGAAGGAAACAATGTTTAAAAGCATATATTCCAACCTCTCCTATAAATATACTGTTATGTTGTTTTATAGAGGTTTAACTAATACATATTATTTTGATATTATTTTTGAAACGCATCATGCATTCCATGACATGGTTTGGAGAATTTTACCTGAATGAACTCAAGATTCTAAGAATTATTCTGTGATTGTAATCACACATCAAAATTAACTGTCTCACCTTCAAAAAACTTCTGATGTTCTAATATATAAGTTGGTAATCTCATTCAGTAGTATTATTATCAGAAACTGTGCAAAATCTGAAAAATGTTTATTAAAATGATTCAGTTTGCAATTGCAACCATTTTACTTATAAATACCAACTTCGCTTCGTCTCAGCGTAAGCTCAACATATTTTTACATGAGAATTTGTCGTTTTATTATCCAGTGCTTAGCTCAATTAAACTCCGAACGTACTCATTACTTGTTAACTACTGCCTTAAGTTCTACTACAGTCCCAAAGTCTCAACGCATTAGTTTTTGAACGATTTACGCTATATACTAAGACAATAATAAAATTAGCATAATTTTTATTTATTTTGTAAGTCAAATATTAAATAACATTTTTTGTCCATTTTACAGAAGCCACGCTTTACGATGACAGGGATTATGGAGGTAAGAACAAATAAACCCGAGGCTCGGGCTAAAAATACAATTATGATTTGTCAAGTATGTAACTTCATTTTATATTCCAGGAGATACTTTGAACATTGACCAAGTTGGGGCTTGCAGAAATGTTTTAGAATTTAATGACAAGACGTCATCAATTAAAACAAGTGTTTGCATGAGAGCTTGGGAACATTATGGTTGTAGTGGTAGAAGAATTGAAATTAATCCTCCAGGATTTGACAATTTTGTAAAACTCGACTTTAATGACAAGCTAACAAGTGTGAGTGACTGTACTGTTGGAGTTCCCGGTGGTAAGTGGAAATGTTTAAGTAGAAACATAACTACAAGTTAAGCTTTTATTTGAAATACCGTAATTTTCTTCACAATAATAGACACTGTCCAGATTAATATGGATACTTCAAAAGCTCCAGATTTAGAAGGTTTTGGACGAAACG
>JAQGAA010001883.1:0-14155 GCA_034696425.1 Isotoma viridis | reverse complement strand
CCGAATACAAAATATTAATGTTACAATAGAAAGAACCCCGAATACAAAATATTAATGTTACAATAGAAAGAACCCCGGGGTTCTTTATATTGTAACATTAATATTTTGTATTAAATTTAAATGCTAACCGGTTCATTCAGCAAAGAGATCAACACTTGAAGCAGAAGCCCGTGAATTTGTTTTCTTATCTGAAAACATTGTACTCCAACCAATTCGGGATTTTATTAATAATTCTATAAAGCCTCCGCCGTCATTTGCACGTTTTTTGATTTCTTCGAATCCAGGAAATGATGGCACCGCCTCGTTGACTGTAAATGTAAATCATAAAAAGTATTGTTTAAAATCAATACAAACACCGTTATAGTAAGTTAATAACGTGCTTATAAAATATCTACTGTACCAATAAAAGACCAATCATCACAGATGTCTAGCTTGTCAAATACCAATTCACAAGTTGTTGTTGTATCTCCAGGATCCAAATGCGAAAATGATATAAGAGCCTCAGTTTGACCAGGTTCAGGACATTTCCCTTCCGCAGTTACTCGTTGTAGTGCGATTCCCATTTTATCAAAAAAAGCGTGGATTCTCTCATTCTTTTCAATTTCAGTTGCAAGTTGCTTCTCTCTATTCTCTGAAACATACAAACATTAAAATGAGACAAATTGACAGAATCATTGAAGATATGAACCTACACTATTAATGAAGTTCTTATTTGGTAGTGTCACGTTAAGCTCCCTTGTAGGGTTATGCAATCCCTTGCCAAAGATGCATAGAGACGTTAACTGCCCTTGAATAAAACTTACACTCGGTGTCAGCATAGGTATATCAGAAAATATTTTATACAAATATTTTAAATCCCATAAGGAAATCAACAATAATTAAGTAATTTTACAGCATTAGTGCATAATCAAAGTTAATAAACCTTATCAAATGGATTTAAAAAAGAATCGTTAGATTGATTATTTGATATAATTTTGAGGATAGTCAATGGTCATGACATGACCCCTGGGGGTGGTCCGATTGACCTTTAAATTTTAAGCATGTGCGACTGAAACTGAGCCTTTAGAGTCTGCTGTGTACCAAATTTGGAATGAATTGATCAAACCTATCTGAAGTTATTGACCGAGATGACTAAACTACTTCACTAACTACCAGACAACACTGATGTTCACATAATAAAGAATCCTATGAAAAAGTTGCCTAATGAGTAATGAGCGTTTGTCCTATTATGGTCAAGTATGCTAAATACCAATAGATAAAAATTACCATAAAGCAATTGTGAATAACAAATCGGATAATTCACGGGTACCTAACAATGTATTGCAAATAACTACAAGGGACGAGAATATGCCACAAGGGATCGTAAAAATATTCAAGGGAGCTTAATTAACGTGTTAAGGGAAATTGACAAGGGAGCTTAACGTGACACTGCTTCTTATTTTATTTTAACTATACTAGAAAGAGACAAGAGCTTATATTACCAGCTATTTTTTTCCATTCGCGAGCCGCATCAACGTGGTTATTTGCTTTCTCGCGAGCTATAGCAGTTTTAGCCCTCGCTTCGGCCACAAGTTGATGACATCGCTTCTTTTCCTTCTCATAACTTTTCTTTTCTTCCTCTAGCACCTGTTGCAGTTGAGCCTCTTTATGACGCAATAATAGTATGCGACCTGGTAAACAATAAAATGCATCATATAGACTTCTGAAAAATGACATTAAAATTGTAAAATAATTTAGTGAATTAATGATTACTTTAAATTCAACTAAATAAAAACATTCTTTAAGGTCTTACGTTTTTGTTCCATTTTAGCCTTCCTTGCTTCCTTGTCCTCATTACGCTTAAGGGCGATTAACCGGTTAACCTGATTTCCAAGCTCGAAATTTCCAGCTACTCTCGCAAAGTCTGCTTCTATTTGATTGTGAGTATTAATATCCAAAACAGGGATGGGCCTATTCATTATCCGATCATAGCGATTAGCTAGATCATCATCATCATCATGAGCCCCAAAATTAGTTCGGTGATCAGCGTTGACATTTTCAATACGGTGATTGTGATTTTCATCTTCATCATTGTTTAGGCTATCGCTATTTTCACCCTCATGTGATTCAAAGCTTGGATCTGATGAGGAGGACAAAATTGCCGTACAAGAGACATCGTTAATGCCCAAAAACGCCTCCTCCGATTCTCCTTGACCTGACGCCATCTAAAACACAAATACATAATATGATAATTGATAATTAAAACAAACATTCAACCAGATGAGGATTTCAGATTTAAGATGTAAGATGTAAATCGAATTCGAAAGCTCCTACTTTTTTAATAAATCAAATTTTGTAAATTTACCGACTCAAACCAAAGAAATTGAACCTATTCTGTAGTCACAGATCACAGATGACAGAACAGAGATTTGAGATAGCTTGAAGTTGACACTGTCAACACTGTCAAGTTGACAACAACTGTCACTGTCAACTGTGCACTTGGCGAGAAACAGAAAACCCTGTACACAGAAGACTGCACTGCACACTGTGCACTGTGCACTGATCACTGATTGACTGACACTGACGGAGTGAGTCGAGTGAGTAAGGCTTTTTCTAGCCAACTGTCCACTGCCACTGACAGTCTTGAGTCTTTCTTGACAGTACACAGTATGACAGTAAACACTAAAACTAAAGTATTATAAAAATGAGGACACTTTTTAACTTACTTTACATTTTTAGATATAAAATCCAAATTCATATGAATAATAAACTGTGGTGAGGTGACGGTGAGTGTTGTGTTCGGTTTCCTTTCGGTTGGTACTTTTTATCAAAACAAAAATTAGAATAAATTCCCGCTGCAAGGCAAGCAAGTTCCCTCCATCCATTATGGGTGTTTCATTGCCTACACTTATAAAGAACTGTTCATAAAACACATGCGTCGTTTTTCAAAATTCTCTAATTAAGAATTACTAGAAATTAGATAATTAATTACTTTGCTGATTATCGATTGAATTCAGTTAAATAAGCTTTATCTTTAGAATAATAATTGTTTTTTGTTGACCCTTGACCTTCCTTGAAACTTGAAACACGAGAGATAACTTGATAACTAAAAAAGGACAGAAATCCTTACAAGGGATTTTTTGATCTGCGCAGTCTGCGCTGTTAGCTAATAAAGGCTAAAGTCACTGAGGCTGCGGCTCATGCGCTCTTGATTCCCACGCATGTGTCGCTTGTGCGTGTGCTGCTGTACGTGCTTGCGTGTGCTGCTTTAAATGCAGAGTTCGCAGGACGACAGCGGACACTGCATTGTGTTTGCAGTCTTGATTCTCTTGATGTCGTCTCGTTGTCGTAATCTCGTGATTGTTCTGAGTTCTGACGGTGTTATCATCGGTTATCGGGTTATCATCTTATCATATTATCCAGCTATCAAGGTAAGAATGAAAGTGCTTTCACTTTTAAACCTTGTCTAGAAAGGCCTCGTAGTGTCTGTGTAGGCTAATCTTGCCAATTAAAACCTGCGGCCTCTCTGAGCCCTTCCTTCCTTCGGGTTAGCTTTTTTGTCTTTTTCCATTTTTCGTAAAAAAGAAGCGACGGGCTCAGCAGAGACGTATTACAATTACAATTAATTACAAATACATAACTATCCTGTGTTATGTTATGCGCATTGTATCTCGCTAGATACATCATATCATAGTTAAAGGCCAATACCTGGCATTTTCCTTTTTGTATTGTATATCCTAGATCTTTGAGCTTTGACAACAAAGGACAACAATAATTGACAACCAACAAGACTGGATTGATTACAGATTAATTGATCTGCAGACTTTCGGATTTCAAATGAAGATTTTTTTGTTGTGGACTTACACTGACAACTACTGATTGATTGAGTGTTCGGGTTGGGATTTCATCCTGATGAGAATCCTGAAAGTGCTAAGTGTAGCTAGCTACATATTTCGAATTTCGATGTTATCATTACCAATTTTACTAATACTACACGGTTTCCTGTTTCATCACCGGTCATTTATGAAAAGCCCACAAGACAAAAAGTGGAATAAGTTTTGATTCAGGCTGGTTCAATTCATCCAAAGCAGACAGTGCAGGGCCAGGGAGCATTATTATTACAGACAGATAGAAGCTCTTTGAGTTTGAGTCCACACTACTCATTCAGATTCAACCTCAACATCGACCAATCCCACTCAAGTTCAACGGCCGCTCGTTTCCTTACTCTTAACATTTGGAAACTAGTAATTTACAATGTTAAATCTTTCATATTTCTCTTATACAAATGAATGAATGCTGTGCTGTCTCTTTTTATTGTTATTTGAATATTATGTGCCTTTGTTGTTGCTTTTTACATGCATTTTAAGGGCTAATTCATTCCCAGTTTCAAAACCGAATTTGTGGAAAGTATGAGTAAGCTTATCGTATCGAAACGCTCCTTCCTGCATCTGCATGCGGCATTGTATTATAGCGCGGCGGGTGGAAGGGCCCCAGATAAGGGTAAGCACGAAAGTGCATCTGAAAATACTTTGAATGAAGAATGTATGTTGATTGTTGATGCTAGAGTGTTTCATTATAATTATTTGTTATTCTCGAGCCAAAGAGAATAATTTTTACTGCGTATTCTCGAGCCGTGGGGGTACAATATGAACCTTGAGGACTTACGCAGTATATTATTATTATTTTCGTACTTTGGGGGGTTTTCTTGTATATTGTTCGTTATCAAGTTATCATTTACTTACAATGATGACGTAAATGGGGAATATTTTTGTAACAAAGCAGAAAAGGGAACGTAAAGGTGTATATAGTGAGTATGCTGCTTCATGCACCTTTCTTTTGTCTAATTTGTATGGTTTATATATGTAATGCAGATAGACGGGCTGTATATACGCCTTTTCACATCGTTTACGAGACAAGAAAGTGAGGAAATCAGAATCGGCTGTGGGAAGCGTGTGCGATCGCGATGTGGATGGGTGGGGGGGCCTTTATTTTCAGATTATGGTCTTCAGTCTTCACCTAGAAAATAGACAGTGGAGGAGGAAGCCAGGAAGCAGTCATATTGTGTTTGAAGTCAAGATTTTTGGCGGAGCAGAATTTTCGAAAGTACGGAAGCAAGCTGCACACCTTTTATGGGATTTGTAATAAACGTGGTCATCTTATTATATGCATGTATCAGTTTATCAAATATTATGGATGGATACAACAATTAAGTTTCTTCAATGGCTTAGGTAAACCAGTACAGCAGGCAGCAGAGAAGTTTGAACTATTTCAACACCAGAGGAAACGCAAAGGGCAAAGGGTACAATATTATTGTATCTACGGAAAACGTTACGATTTTCTTTCAAGATGAAGCTGAAGAAACTGGTCCTAATTTCAAGTCAAAAAGCTCATCACATTCGTGGATCATCAAGAATTTTACTTAGAATTCAGAGAACACCAGTACCAGTAATTGGATGTGCTTAGGTTAGCTCGGCTACAAATTGAAAGCTAACATGTATTGTATCATTCGTATCGTAATCGGCATATCTAATCTAATCATTAATCACCAAAAAACAAAACAAACAAGATTTCAGACTTTGGAAATTCAAACGGAAGCCAAGCAGTTAAACTTATTGACATTCTAATCAACATCATTGGAAGAATTTCTACCGATTCCACTCTCAATATTGTCATCTTACCGGGATTCGGATAATTCAAGTGCCCGTACTATTGTCACCAGGAGGATGAAGGAACCCCTGCCCCTGTTTGGCTGTTTTAACTCGAAAATCCTAATACGAATAATTCATAGTATATATATATAGTACATACTCTTAAAATGAGACGTATTGAATGGGAACAAAACCCGTGGCGGTGGTCCCCGACAGAGGTTATGCCGCTGCCAACATTAGAAGTGCAGAATTATTACCCTGGTAAGTTCCTTTCAGCATATACAACAAAAATCTAAAAGTTTTTGTAAAAAATCTTGTAAACTTATATATTGTGAGAATAGCTTCGATATAAAGGCGTTAGTTTAGACTACACAATTTCAGACAGTGTAATGTTGAAGAAGAATCCACTATTAATTCGTAGCATAGTTCAGTGCAACATACAAGCAGGGACACAAAAAACATCCCTATTGTAATATTTATACTATAATATTGAAACCAGTCTGAATCATTCGAAGATACAGCTATACTGGTTTTAGAATACATTTGGCAGTGGCACTGGCTTGGTTGGAGCCAGCCATCTTGCTCTTCCTGAAATATACACAAAAGCAGTGGACTTTACATCAAGAGTGGAGTATCCACATATTATACAGTGTATTTTTATACCTAACTAACTTCATCCTCATCATCTTCAATTCCATACCACTACCTAATAGGTGTTCGAGTTTTGCAGTTATAGAGGAAATATTCTGCACTCCACCTATAAATTACTTTGTGTTCCTTTAATTATTAATTAAATATGTTCCCTGTTGGACAACGTAAGTTTAAATTTGTTAAGATTTTAAAGTTTAGTGTGTTAGAGATCAATAATTCCAGTTTCGAGTGAGAGTTAATAGAGCAGAAGTCAGTGGTAAAAGTGTAAACTCAGCGATATTAATATCAAATAATATATTACACGGCTGACTAAAAAACCTCCAAAAAATGGGTTTATAGTACTAGAAGTAATTGTTATACGTAATCTTAAATATTCAATGCGGATTTCCTTCATTGATGAATGATAATATAGCGCCCATCCCATTTTCTTGGAGTATTTGATTTAACTGGATCGGAAGATATAAATTTGAAAGAAAAAACACGAGAATATCAGTCGATCAATCAAAAATCAATGGAGCACACGGAATTCCGTAATTCGAACAAAATTTTAGCACAATGAATGTTTTTTGTTGTTTTTGATTTAGAGTTAATCCCAAAATCTCATCTGGCAGTAAAGTATAAAGAAAAAGTAACAGAACATTATTAATTAGGACAGCAGAATTCATAATGAAAAGAAACTTTGGTTTAAAAGCAGGTAGAAATTCGATTTTCGATTTATTCTGAAGATGAGTTCAAGCCTTGAACTTCAAGGTTGCCTTCTTCAGCGGCTTTGATGTGTTCATTGTTTGATAATTTTGAGAATTGAGAGCTGGTTTAAACTTTGTTTTTCTAAAGGGTGAAAATATGAATAATAATAAGGTTTATACTGATTGTCTGACCTTTCATTGCTACATGCAATCGAATCATGATTGTAGGTAATTCCATTGTAGTATAATTATTATGGTTTGTCCAGCTTAATTACGTTATTTCACCCGCAGACAGAGTGACCAGTGACATTGTATTACTATTATTGTCCTGCTTTTCACACCTTGACCTTCCTTCCACTTTTGCTGAAAACCCTAGATCCTTTGGTTGCCCTACGTAAATTATTACTAACAGAGATTAAGAAGTAATGTTGGATTGTTGGACACATAAAGGATCACATTTTGAAAATTAGTTAATCTTTATTAGACAGAATGAGAGAATGACAGAAATGTACATTATACAGGGCAACGTTATTTTGATTTATAATATTCAGGCATAGATTTAGGAATTCGGAAGCTTACAATTTGAAGAATAAACTTCCAGCAAACTAAATAAATTCATTTCACAGAATGCCAGAAGTTAGGTTAAAGTTTAATTAAAGTAACATTGGAAGAATTAGGAACAACGAAAATTCAAAACAGAATAGCTGAGTGTCTATGTTTTTTGAATATTTGTTTTGCCTCAAAATATGATAGTCTGTAGGGAAGTTACTTCAAGGATAAAGCTTTTGAAATTTGTATTGTATTTTTGTATTTCTTTCCATTTAAGCACGTTGACGATGACCTTTAAGGATTTTGTCATAATAACCATAAAATAAATGCATTCATCGGTAATGTCGTAGATACCTCAGTTGTCAGTGTCAAGCTTCAGCTTCACTATTATCACCTATAAAAAGAAAAAGAGGGTTATTTTTGTCACAAATTCCTCAGCCTGGCCTTAAGCAAAGTGAACCTTTTTGCTCATCTTGTTTTGTTTAAAGATGAATGAAACAACTAAATTCAAATTCTAAGCTATATTACATTGCAGTAGTCGTTAACAAAAGAGAAGGAAATTGTCTTTTTAATTGATGTACACATTAGTTGTAGAAGATTGTGGCCTTGAATTGAGACCTAAATGAGCTCACAGATAGCTCAGGTCAGGATGCAATAGCAGGGATCTCAGGGATGGTACGCACGGTAATTAGTTTAATAAGTCCATGAGTCCATGTTGAATATTATGAGTATGAGGGTTAAGAGCTAGGAGTTAGATTTCAGGTTTAGGGTCTTCATGTCTTGACTCGTGCGTGAAAGCAAGAAGGGGGATAATCCTTGCATTGAATCCATTGTATATATTCTACCTTCTACATGGCAGACATGGATTGTACAGTATTATATTGAGTTTTAATTTAGCTGCTGTGTAGATTTAAGAAGACAGGAAGACACGATGACTTCAAAACTGCCAGATGGGAAAGGGTTGTATTTGAGCCTTTTTTTTAAAACTGGTTTCATTCAATGCATCCAACTTATTGCACATGTATAACAAAGTAATCTAACATTTTTTTGAAGAGGTGGTTGTTCGTTTGTCTAACTTCCTGTTGTGAAATCTTAACCTATGCATAATAGTAAGATGAACCATGAACCTCTTTCTAGAACTTATGTTTTAAAGCGGATGCTGTTTGTTAAATTATAGCTCCAGGACCACCGGGTCCACCCGTGGTGATTCCTCCTGTTGGAGTTCCACCTATTGGGATGCCTCCGGCCACAACACCAGCGCAAACTCCTGCTTCACCTGAAATGCCAGGTGAGATGATGCTTTTATTATTGCTTATTTTGAGAAGACTATTTCTATGATATGATGACTATTATTTATAGCCATAGAATGAAAGGTTATTTATTAATAAACACGAGACGAGATAAGGTATCCTATTAATCCTATATAGATACTTACTTTAGATGCCATAATATCATTTCCTTAAAAATAAGTTTGTAAATTGAAGCCTTCTTTAGTAATATCTAGTGACATACTAAAAGTAGGTCATCCGAGCTAGAGCAACATTGTGGCTAAGATTAGAACAGGAAGATAAAGGATTTTACTTTAACTAAAATCATTTAGGTGTTGTAGTTTTGATGCAAATACAACAAATAAATGCTCCATGAAATATTTAAAAAATGAAATATTTATATCATTGATTATGCTTTTTATTGTACCTCGATTAATAATTAAGCTTCTATTGGGGAAAGCAATAACCTTAAACCTAGACTTTCGAACCCCCTCCAGTTTATATAGCCCATTGCAAGTTAAGGTTACTCTGTAGGGTAAACAGCTAGTTTGAAATATTTTTTTCTCCACCGGAAGTCCCCAACCCCATTCTTCGGCAACCCAAAAAATATTGAGAAAAGCTAGCATTTAGGGTAACGGTAAGCGGTTTCATGGCAATCTTTCGATTTTTGTTTTTGTCACTCATTTAGGCAGCGTAAAGTGCGCTCTTCAAAGGCTTTTTCTATAACAATAAGTTTTAGTTTTGTAATATATTGATGTTAGGCTGAATAAGAAGATTTTGCATACTTTGATTTGAGGAGAAAAAGCTACAGCTTATATAATAAAAAATATGGAAGGAAGGAAACAATTAGGAAGGAATGAGAAACAGCAAGTATTTTAATGAAATATATCTTTCTTGACACATCAAATACAGAATCATGTTCATATTATTGTTAGAAAAGCGTAAACCAGAAAGATCAAACGAATATTATTAATGTATTTTTGTATTCTCAGCATTTCAATGCCCACGAAGACCTAACTTAGGACATGAAGGACGTCCAATTATACTAAAAGCAAATCATTTCCAAATTTCTATGCCAAGGGGATTTATTCATCATTACGATGTTGCTATCCAGCCAGATAAATGTCCTCGAAAAGTTAATCGGGAGATTATTGAAACTATGGTTCACGCTTATTCCAAGATCTTCGGAACTCTCAAGCCTGTTTTTGATGGGCGTCAAAATTTATACACAAGGGACCCACTGCCCATTGGGAATGACCGTGTTGATCTCGAAGTATGCATTAGACCTCTCAAATTTTTATACTTGCTTTCTGTGTTATTGATGTTTATGGTCAAATGTGAAATATTTTTTGGATTTTGATTTTATTATTTGTAAATGCGATGTGTAATTTTTTAATTGTTACTATAAGCGCAACCAGATTATTTACTAATAAAGTAATTTCTTTACAGGTTACTTTACCGGGAGAGGGGAAAGATAGAGTTTTCCGTGTTCAGATCAAATGGGTAGCTCGCGTATCATTGTATGCTTTAGAAGAGGCACTAGAAGGAAGATCTCGGCAGATTCCATATGATGCCATTCAGGTACTTATTAATATTGTTACTTAAAAGGGAAGTAGGATTATATTTATTGGGCAACTCCAATAAAAAGTTGCTAATGATGAGACATGTATTCAAGTGATTTCCTGTGATTTTTGATTAGTCTTTCTGAAGAAAATAAAACACAACAGTTTTGGAGAAAGCATTTAAAATTAAGACAATGGTTAACAATGCATTCTTATAATTTATTTAGGCATTGGACGTTGTAATGAGACACCTGCCTTCTATGACCTACACGCCAGTAGGTAGAAGTTTCTTTTCCTCTCCTGATGGATACTATCATCCTCTTGGTGGTGGAAGGGAGGTGTGGTTCGGGTTTCATCAGAGTGTCCGTCCATCCCAATGGAAAATGATGCTCAATATTGACGGTGAGATAATAATCATTTTATTAAATTTACATATTTTTAAACAGTTGGAATTTGAGATCATTTGAATGTAGTATTTATTTCATTTTTGATTGTTTTTTGTCCATAGTTTCGGCAACTGCATTCTACAAGGCTCAACCTGTAATTGAATTCATGTGTGAAGTACTTGACATCAGGGATATTAACGACCAGAGAAAGCCGTTAGCTGACTCACATCGAGTAAAATTCACCAAAGAAATTAAAGGTTTGAAGATAGAAATCACACACTGTGGGAACATGAAGAGAAAATATCGAGTGTGCAATGTGACCCGGCGCCCTGCCCAAATGCAAAGCTTCCCTCTACAGTTAGAAAATGGACAGACGGTTGAGTGTACAGTAGCTAAGTATTTCTTAGACAAATATAAGATGAAGCTTCGATATCCAAATCTGCCATGTTTACAAGTCGGTCAGGAGCACAAGCATACGTATTTACCTTTGGAAGTAAGACTTTTTGTATTTCTTTTGACAATACAGCTTAAAATTTGAAGATGCTCCAATGAAGATAGTAAATGAAAGTCGATACGAGACTAATTACAATTGTTTTAAATTTCAGGTCTGTAATATTGTGGCTGGACAACGATGCATTAAGAAATTGACAGATATGCAGACCTCAACCATGATCAAAGCAACTGCCCGCTCAGCACCAGATCGAGAGAGAGAAATTAACAATTTGGTTCACAAAGCAGATTTTAACAATGATCCTTATGTTCAAGAGTTCGGGCTGACAATAAGCAATTCCATGATGGAAGTCCGTGGACGTGTACTGCCTCCTCCGAAACTACAGTACGGAGGACGAGTAAGTCAAACTGTAATTGCAACACAAACAATTTTTGAATTTTCTAATCAAATGAGATCTTACAAGAGGGTTTTTTGATAGATGGTGAGCCGAAACTCTTATAAGTGGCTATTTCGTTGTTTCGCTGTGCACACTTTAACCTGTGTAAAGAACAGCAGCGGTGTAGAAAGTCGTAGTACTTTCTATTCGAAAGACTGGATTTTATACAGTGCAGTGTCAGGTTTGGGGCTTAGTTTGATTTCGTACTAATATGAGAAATATATGATTACAGACGAAGCAACAAGCATTGCCGAACCAAGGTGTTTGGGATATGCGGGGGAAGCAATTTTTCACTGGTGTGGAAATTAGAGTATGGGCTATCGCGTGTTTCGCTCCACAAAGAACGGTTCGAGAGGATGCATTGAGGCAGTTTACCCAACAGCTGCAAAAGATCAGTAATGACGCTGGAATGCCGATCATTGGACAGCCGTGCTTTTGCAAGTATGCAACGGGACCGGATCAAGTTGAGCCAATGTTCAAATATCTTAAATCCACCTTCCAAGGCCTTCAACTCGTTGTTGTTGTGCTTCCGGGCAAAACTCCTGTGTACGCTGAAGTAAAACGAGTAGGTGACACAGTTTTGGGTATGGCAACTCAGTGTGTTCAAGCGAAAAATGTCAACAAGACTTCGCCTCAAACTCTCTCAAATTTGTGCTTGAAGATTAACGTTAAACTGGGAGGCATCAACTCTATTCTCGTTCCCAGTATACGCCCGAAAGTAAGTTTTACTTTTATCTTTTAACTTATACCCCAACTACATTAACTTATTTAATCACAGACTAACATGTTGTTAAATATTGAGATTGACAATTAAAAAAGGCAGCATTGATTTTTAATTGATAATGTATTAACTCGTTGTGATTTTAGGTCTTTAATGAACCTGTTGTGTTCTTGGGGGCGGATGTGACACACCCGCCGGCGGGTGATAATAAGAAACCTTCTATAGCTGCTGTAGTAGGCTCAATGGATGCTCATCCTTCGCGATATGCTGCTACAGTTCGTGTTCAAGGGCACCGACAAGAGATGATCCAAGAATTGTCATCTATGGTTCGGGAGCTTCTAATTATGTTTTATAAGAGTACGGGGGGCTACAAGCCGCATCGAATTATTCTGTATCGTGATGGAGTTTCTGAGGGTCAATTTAGCACAGTAAGTTGTTTAATATAAAATGAATAAATCGTTTTAGTCGTGTCTTTTGTTTCTTGTGCTACTTTGCTGCATGAGTACCTATTTTTATTGATCGGCTTTTTGGGGTCGTTGTATTATGTACGTACTTACTTGAGTGAGCAATGTAATGGAATGAGTAATCACGATTTAGCAATATATTATTGCATTCTAATGTTTTGTCATTTTGATTTATAGATACTCCAACATGAACTCACTGCAATTCGTGAAGCATGTATTAAGTTAGAGGCTGACTATAAGCCTGGTATCACCTTTATTGTTGTTCAAAAAAGGCATCATACCCGATTGTTCTGTGCTGACAAGAAGGAACAATCAGGAAAGTCTGGAAATATACCTGCCGGAACCACTGTAGATGTTGGAATTACTCACCCAACGGAGTTTGACTTCTATCTTTGTTCTCATCAGGGAATTCAAGTAAGAATCTACTCAAGCTTTGGCCACGTTTCTTCTTAATGCAACGCTGACTTTGAAATGCGTCTATAATTCTCAAACTAAACGTATTGTTTACTTCTTAGGGTACCAGCCGACCATCACACTACCATGTCCTTTGGGATGACAATCATTTCGACGCGGACGAGTTGCAGTGTTTGACGTATCAGCTGTGCCATACTTACGTCCGCTGTACAAGGAGTGTTTCCATTCCAGCACCAGCTTATTATGCTCACTTGGTCGCCTTCCGTGCTCGTTATCATCTAGTAGAAAAAGAACACGATAGTGGAGAAGGATCTCACCAAAGTGGCTGCAGTGATGATAGAACACCAGGAGCAATGGCAAGAGCTATTACAGTGCATGCAGATACTAAGAAGGTCATGTACTTCGCTTGATGCACTCAGCGTGGTTAGGCAGTAAGTCCTACTTCAGTTGTTTTATAAATCCCTTACACCTTCATCTTTAATAGTAGACAATAACTGAGGCTATAATGGAACTGTCTTTTGCATTTGCAGAAAAATTATCATCAAAAATAGAAATATAGTACGAGCGAAATCTAATTACATTGTGTGGCTGCTGATGAATGAAAGGAGACGTGCGGGGCCGTATTTATTACAATATAAAGGTAAACTGAAAAAAACTCAAGAAATCTTTTCAAGAATCTAACCAGTGGGTTGGTTGGACGCATTTGCAGTTGAATTTACTGTTGGCTGCTGGCTGCACCACCAATCCAAAATTATAAGAAACTCATAATACTACTTGAATCAAATCCTGAGGTGTTCTCCTTCCTCTAAACCATAATCTTGATCCAAAACCAAGTAAATGACTACGTAATTGACATTGACTATACCTCATGTTAGTAACTTATGTAAGAATCTTAAGTTGTATATAAATGTAATACTATTGGCGAACCCTCTTCATCAAG
>JAQGAA010001882.1:0-14157 GCA_034696425.1 Isotoma viridis | reverse complement strand
TATAAATAAGAATATTTTTATTGCATCTTGCTTTACACTTGTATGAATTGGTTTTTTTATTGCATGATTTCTTCAGATACGATTGGAATATCAAGTTCTTGTAAAAAACATTTAAGATATGAATTAGGGAAGAATCTTTTATTAGATGAAGACGAGGCCAGGATAGATTCCTACTTTGTAACTGCGTATTTCTGGAATGACTTGTTGATTTGCGATTCATTAGGGAATCCAGAATTTTAAACAAAGGCAATAAAGCTTTAAGAGCAAAAAATCAAAATTACTTATAAACCATTACATTGCAATTTCAATAAAATGTGGAAAAAACATATTATAATAATTTCTGCATTTCTACTTAGTAGTTTTTCGGGTGTTTGCAAATTACATATTACAAGTGTTTGCCTTATCAAAGTGTGAATGAACTCCCTTAGGCAATATCAATAGACCAAAGATGTTATTAAAGATAAACACTGATGTAATCATGCTTGAAATTAAACCAGGCTTGCTTAACAAAGTCATAAGGATGAATGAATCGCTTCAATTTAAATCAAAGAGATTCTCCTTGGATTTGTAATCATATTACGAACTACGACCTAACAAATAAATAGATAATAAATTGCGAATTCAGTGAGCAGCAAATTCCAAATTTAATTACTTTAGATTTGATGCTTTTGATATGAAAAAGAGGTATCTGGGTAAAATAAAATTGTCTTCGTAGCAAAAATAAAACTAAAAGATTATATTATTTGGTTAGTAGGGAATCTTCATTTATATGAAGAGTAAAACATATATTGCATATTGATGTAAGGGTTTTTATATGCGAAGTAGTACATGAGTAGTAGTTTAGTTACCAGTTTCCAACCATCCAGATACAGATGCTAGTTGTTTAATGCATGATATGACAACAATATTAAAATAATTGTATGCTAGTTGCTTTGATGCCAGAGTTGCTTCTAAATATCAGTTCTTGTATCGAAAAAAAAAGGTTTCTATTCTATAAACAAGAGTCAAGTTGAAGGAGAAGGTCACCTTAAAATTAATTCGTTGCTTGTCCTGTACAGTCCAACGCATTAACAAAACTTATATATTTGACATGACTTTCATTTTGACTTTTATGTTTTTATGCATGTTTAGATCTAACTAAAGCTTCCCTAGCTAAATGAGAAAAAGGCTTGTCACCAACTAAATAAAGATAGTGTTTCTAATCCATGGCCATCAATCTAGTTAATTCATGAGTAAAAACAGTTTTTTATGAACTCGTAAATTCTTTTAATGATAATGATAACCGATAATATTATGTCAACGGTCTTATCCCTCGCTAGATAATCATTTATCATCAATCATAATTCTTATAGTTTTATTAATAAAGCTCTAAACAAGTGGATTATTTAAAATTTAGATTTGAAAGACTAAAAAAATTTTGTTTTTGGAATGAAAGACAGATTTGATCCTAAAATATGATAGATGTTGTCAAAGCAGAATTCATTTTTTCAACAACGTTAAAGGATTAACCTTGCTTTTGTAATACTTAGACTTTACAATGCATGAAGTATTTACTATTTATCGGTCAACATACTCATCCTCGTGCCAATCAAAAGAGCAAGTAAATATTTTAGCTTTAGATTATGTAGGATCATGGTTAAGTACTTTGGCTATATTTGGTATGCATTTTATGTTTGTACAGCTTATAAACGTCAGAGTTGCAGGAATTTAAGCAAAAGACCTCTTGAAATAAAAACCCTCTTGACGAAGAAAAATGTTGACCGTTTTTAGTCAGTATATAACCAAGAATGGTGAACGAAAAAGAGATTTATTATTTGCACATCTTCGAGTAACCCTCTATATTCAATTCACCTTTCTCTTTCCGTTTTTGCAAGGATATTACATTTCTAACATAACTACTTGCATTGTAATGTTAAATGCTATAATATTTCTTACCTTGGGTCCTTACCTGAGTTATTTTGTTTAAACTAAAATAACACTTGCTAAACACGACCGAAGGTCTATATATACTTGAAGCTAATAGAATGTGAAGGAAAGCACATTAAATAAAATCCTATGCTACTTTTTCTCTATTTATATTGTATTACAATTGTACACATTTACATATTACCCAGGTAGAGTGATGCATAATATAATAAAAAGGATTGGTATTATTTGTTCATGGTTTAGATTACAACATAGCCGAGAAGGAAGCCTATTTGAAGCAGTTTCTAGTAAAGAAGACCTCTTGACAATAAGCAACCGTGTAATTGACTTTTACACTGGATGGAGGAACACAACCACTACTATTACCTTTGTGGTTCACAATAAACAAGACAATCAATAGCTGACTTGGTATTATTCGAGTCTTTAAGCCCTTGTCAGTCAGGCTGAAGAGAGGAACAACCATCCACTACTAACCACTACTACTACTATTAATACTACTTTTTACTTTGTACTTCTACTTTCTCCGGTGACGCTCACATACACACGTATAATTCAAAAGAGAAGAGTTCGTTTACTTCCAATTCCATAGCAGAAGGAATATATAATTTGCAAACCGAAGCATTCGAAAGGAACCCTCTTAGTATTTCTTGTTTAGTACTAGGCAAGAAGACTGGAGAGTTTGATTGCAACAAAATAATATAAAAAATTCGTATATAGTTGAATCAAGCTCCTGTGATTCATTCCCATTTTGCTCAATCGTACATCGATAATCCTTTAAGACCAATTTATCTGGATTTAGCGTATAAGAAGAAAATATATACAAAATGAGTTTCACTGAGACCCAATTGATCCACAGGCTTTCACCTTCTACAACCACAGCATATATTTTATCCCAAGGTGAGTTTATTGTATGCTATTCTATTCTGTAGGAAAATTACACCTGCTTTATAATGCTTACATTGTTCATTGCTTAATTAAGTAAGTTAATTAGAGCTTTGCAAATATAATTTTGAATATAAGCCTTGAATTGTAAACCGTCACATTGATTAATTCAATTGGCTCAAGATGAATAGAATTTTCAGTGGTTTAGACTAATTTGTATTCTATTAATGCAGATGCTGAGGTAGAGGATAAAGGACTGATAATGAAAATTGACACAAAATTAAGAGACTCTATGACACCCATGACTATGACCACTGGAGCAAATGTAAAAACTCCTGTTTCTACAGGACTTTGTGGACAAATGTATTCATCATCCTTGTCCCGTTGGGTCTTCCGAGCAGCATCTTGTCTTCAAGCTGCTCATTTTGTATTTGTCGGTTTCACAAATAACGTAAGTCGAATTTTAGAATCTTTACAATTTTAGATTTTTTCAACTAAATAAAAGATTTTACTCATGTAAGATATTTATGTAATTTCCAGGTTAATCAAAAAATCCAAAAGAAAGCCATCCAAGTTCTGCCCATATTTCTCTACATGAGTCTTCTAGTCTTGGCTATCCAAAGCATTGCCGTTATTGTTCTTCTTTCTCAGTCATCTTTGCCATTAGCAGGTTGGTTCCTACTCGGGTGTATCACAACTCTTGGTGGAATTTACTATTCCACTGCAGTGATTTCAGACCCTGGTAATTTAGCAAGTAGCCAAGTTCCTGCTAAGAAGTTTTCCTCGCTGTAAAGTTTTCATCTCATTCATACTTAAGGACCAGTGAAAGGATGTAACTGAACGTACTTTATTTATATCAAAGACCTAATGGATGCACTTTGAACTACAACAATCTACACTAGACAAGATTCCTCTGCCTTCCATTAAAATTTTAGTAGTTATTCCAATAATCAAGGAAGCATTTGCTGGGAAATGGAGTGCGAGACTTCATATTTGTTCTCTGTAGTTCATTTAATCCTTAGCTAGGTCGGCTAAGTGTAATGAATCATTCAGCATAATTCCTTAGTGTATAGCTAGTATGGGTAAATAGAGAATTTTTGATACATATGTGACACCTTATAGACAATCAGTAAAGTCAAAGAAAAAGGTATGGTCCGTTTTCAGCTAAAAATCGTTACAAATAATTTATTATCGAGGTCATTTCCACTTTCAAGGATAGTTTAATTAAACTTAACTTACTACTTAAAGTTACTTAAAGTTTCTATTTTTCTCTGATAGACTGAAATGATGCAATGCATAATGAAAATTTTACGTGATTTAGCAATATTTTTATATAATCCAATTTATAACATTAAGAAAACATGATGATACAATAATATAGCAATAATTCATTCTTTAGGATATGGCTTATGAAAAATGACAGGGAATTAGTAATAGAATGCTCGTACAAGTGCACTCATGTATGTAATTTGTTCCATAATGGCATTCCTATAGTAGTCCCATGTGTAATGTTTGCAAAGCAATTTAAGAAAAGGTCCAATGATCACGTTATCTAGTAATTGCCTATGTACTATACGGAGGGATAGCCAAAAAATCTGATAAAAACTTGTCTTTTGGGAGAACTTAATACGCAAAGAAGATAAAAGAATTGTTTGGTGAAAGTCGGAGAAACTCTGTATGTATTTGAACCTATAAACCAACAAATTAGTTCCAAAGCTAACGTTAAAATGCTTAGATTGTTGAACCAAAAATATTTTGAAAGTTTTGATTACCACTACTCGCATTCGTTCGCATAACTTCCTTCGGTCTAAAATGTTAAATTCATTTTAAAAATTGAACGCATCATTTATAATGACTTATCTATCCTTATTTTCTTGACTGACGCATATTTACCTGCATCGCTATTTTTGTGATATTTATATTTTAGTTTTGTGTGATGAGTATATCACTATTATTTTGTGTATGCTATAATTACGATGTACGAAATGATAAATTAAGGGTTATAATAATTTATTATATCCTTGGACATAATCATTAATCCGATGAACTTAAAAACTATGAAAGTTGTATGCATGTGCTAAAATGATTGTACTTTTGCTACAGTATCTCTAAAGATTTTTACTATAATTGTGCCTTTATAAAAGCAATATAACGAACCATAATGTTTCAGCAATTGAATAACGTGATATAATCTTCGAAATCAAAACCAATGTTATTTTGTATTGTAGTAATGTAAGATTTGAATAGTTGAACAGCATTAAAAGCAATTGTAATGTTTGAATTATAGCAATAATGTAAAACTGCGAAAAAGCAATAAAAAGTATATAAAATGACTTCTTACATGAAAGCAAAAGCTCAAGTAACCCTTTGACCTTTCTTTTAACAGCATTAGCATGAATTGAGTACATAAAATATTAAATTATCATTTGATTTATAGTTGATTGCACAAGAGAATGATGGACTGAATGACTTGTTACGACATTGGAGTAAAAAAATGCCTGCTATAATAGTAGCATTTACAGTGTGTACATTTTTCACATGGTATGGATTGAGTGTCAGTTGCCCACGATTCTATATATAGTGATAAGAATAAAGGCATTCTTACACCTTTTCAAAAGAAATAAAACTAATGGATGATGTAACTATGCGAGGTGGTCATCCTGGATATAATTCAATATAGAGAATGCATGTGGATAATAATAAGCTAAAGTAATTCACTTCCCTCCCAGATCCATGACCATAAAACAGTAGTCGTAGTCATATAGTTGTGGCAGCTTCATTGGCAAGCTTTTGTAACGGTATTGGTGGTCCTACTGTGCAAAGTCACTACTACTACTACTAAATGTTTATTGTGAAGGGAATGAAGTGGGACTGCCGATGGGCTAAGGCAGCTGTGAACAAGAAAAATTGTTATGGATAAAGTTAGAGAGAGTTGGTTAAAGCAAAAAGGAAGTTCCCTATTCATTCCTCACTTATAACTTTCTCCTAGCTTTCTCTCTATTTATTTTGCTGTTGGACTTGGTTATTCCTTGCATTTGGGGTAAAAGGACAGAAATTCATTTCCATCGAAAAACATACGGTTTTTTGCTATAAATGCCATTACGTTTTCAGAGTATAAAGATATACGGATACATTGATCTGACTCATTGCTTTGTGTGCTTTGTCCTGGCCCATTTGCTATGGGGCGTGCCCATTTTCTGCAGATATTTGATCTCCTCATTCTATTCTGTAATATTATCGTACTTACTTATGTGGACATGTCTAATTGGCCTTGTGTGATGCAATCTGAAACGCAACTAAAACTAAATAGGTATAATATTATAACTAATAGGCAAGTAATGATACTGTGTGTAGGTTGACGGTTGACCTACTCTTGTTTAGTTTTAACTGTGTAAAGGTTCATGATGTTCACAATTGGAACGTAAAAGCCATAATTAATTTACTTTAGAATAAGTAGGACTGCAAGCACTTTAGTTACAGTATAAAATGTACATAATATGAACTTCACTATACTTTTACTTTTGGAAAGATTTGTCCCAACTGGTTTTGACATTTCTTATGAAATTTTGGAGTTACAGTTTCTATTTATCGTTTTTGCACTTTGTTTAATAATGAAATGGATTTGTGCACTTCTTACAACTCATGATAGACATTTCTTTCGATTCAAGAAATCTAGAATTAGCAGTAGGAGTGTATAAGCCGTGCAAGGAATAGGATAAGTTAAGTAATAAGAAGTGGACAAGCATCCGGTCAGTGGACTCATTATGGAAATATGATCTTGTTAGTATGAGACCATGCAGACAAATAAAGTCTAGATGGTTAGTGTAGCTTGATGCTTCTTAAGGGTCCAACTCCAACAGGTGACTATATGGCTTGTGGAAAGTCAACCTAGGCACATGTGGTGTCAAACCGTTCTTTTTAATTTCTTACACTTGTGACTCACACTCAATTACTTTGCATAATTTTTATAATTTCTATACCCATTGTTAACATGTGATGGGAAAAAGTTGGCACCAACCATGCTCTTTTGCTAATTCATTCCTTTTACCTACAAAAGCCTATAGTTGGATTCACTAGTTAAATTAAATCGAGTGGAAAAGAACAGAATCCAAAAGCCAACACCCTTCTGTTCACAAGTAAATTTATGGCATGCATAAAGTCTAATACAGAAACAAAAAAAGGTTAGTAATATTACCAACGTGATATTTGCAATATCTACTTTCACCAAAATACTTTCTCCGATGTTAACCAAATGTAAATGTAACTTACCTACATACAAATACATTTTTCTACGGTTTCTTGAGAAACATAAAACCAAGATAGAGGAAAGAACTTATAGTTCAATGTGAATTTTTTCATGATTATTTCAAAGTACAGAGGTGATATCAGATTCGCTTCCGAAAATATGAACAAACATCTAAATTTTGCCTATCAAGTGCCGGACTGCATTGAATTTTTTACATTTATTTCCCCCCTTGAGGCTCAAAGTGTTCTTGTTTACTTGAGTTCTCTCAAAGATATGATTGTTTATTTCAGATTCCTAAAGATAACTGTAAAAAACAAACAGCCTTGCTGTAGCATCAATATTGGCATAAGATAGCCTCAACAAGGGAAAACGTGAAAATACTATTGTCTTTATATACTAATGTACAAACACATACTTGGGAAGCTTTCACCAGTCTTTGTTTATAGGGAATATAAAAGGATTCTCTAAACGAAAAAGGGATGGCATGTTAGAACAAATAGGAATGCTAACTTTGCACCGGGTAACCTTAATATATACTTGTATAGCGATTATGATTACTGATAATAAGTTCCAATGTTTTCAACTAACGAGATAAGGAATAAGTACATAGATGTATTTTAAAAGGCACTGAATTTATGTACTTGCATTCTGATGAATTCTGTTGTGATTATGATATGTAATGAATAGACATGTCTAGTTTGTATGTAAATTTGAATTGTATTTTGTACTGGATTTGAGAGAAAAAAGGAAATTATAGGAAACTTTTCTAAAAAGGATTGTAAAAGGATTTCTAAAAATGAGTAAATATACAAGAGGGATCATTATTTTTGATATGCCAAAACTTTATTCAACAGCAGGACACCGATGTAAATGCTATGTACCGTTTATTACAATTTATTCCATATGAATACATTTATCTATACTGCAACAAGCTTTCCTCATGACAATACAACTAAACTGTATTTGCACTTGGCTCATTGGTCCAACTTTGTCTGGGTTTACGGGTTTATTTATTTGTTTTTCCAAATGGAAATCCATTTCATAATAAAACACAATATAGTATGTTTTAGCAACAGTGGTATGCATAGATTGTATGTAGCAGAAGTACAAACTATTACTAAAATGGGAGGTTTTAAATAAAGTTGTGCATGCTAAAGCAAAGGGTCTACCTACTCTAACATAGCTTCGACTGTCTACGAACCAAAACATGACAGTCTATTCTAATAAATACTGAATAACAGATTTGTCTAATATTCAAGTAAAGACAGATAGATAGGGAGAGAAAGTAAAGTTGTCTCCGAACTTGGTAGAGTAGTATTTATCCTTCTTGACTACTTTATTGCAATGCTCGTCCTGTCGGCAGTATGGAGACATTTCGAGAATCGAGATATCAGACCAAGTCGAAAATACGACAGTTCGTTCTCGAGAGAGTATTAAATTTTTTGTGTGTAAGACCAGAATTGCACATGCAACGACATAAAATAATATAGTTCTTATAATACACAAGAGCTATAAAAGGCTTTTCTCCTTGTCGTTGCGAATTTATACAGCGAAATGCATTTTCAGCATGAGTAGCAATGAATGCTTGTAATAAGAACACATACCTTTAAGATTGTAGTGTATAATATACATAGCTAATAATAATACTCTTTAAAAACAAGAAAAAGAAAAAGGAAATAGCTGAGAACTAGTGGGGACCTAGAACAAGTAAAAAAGTATAGTAATTGAAGTGCATGGTCCCCATCGTAAACTCGTGCTTCGTGTAAGTATATTCAACATTTAGTCCAATTGTGTTACAAATAGGTATTTCTACATTTTTGGATGGTGAAATGTCAAGTAAAGAGTAAAAAGTTATTTTTTAAAAGACGGGGACAGCTGAACTCAAAAAGTGACTGCGTCGCGTCACCCTTTCATTTTCCATTTTGTCTGTCCGGCTTGGCTTTAATGCAAAGACATTCTTACTACTACATATAATACAATGTTTCTTTGACTGGTCGATTTCGATCTGGATGACGGAATTCTAAATAGAAGGGTTTGTAAGTCAAGGGGAGAAAGTAAGTAGTAGTAGTGGAAGTGGCACTCGTTTTTTATTTGAACCAAGTAGTAGTAGTAGTACAAGTCGTGGTAGTATTGAGCTTGAGAGGGCTTAAATGCGCTTAAAAAGTTGCTTTCTCCAAGTAGTTTTTATTCTAAGTATGCAAGTGTGTAAGTAACTACATAACTTCGATGAAATTCTCTAAAGCTAAGACATACACACCCTTAGGCTTTCTTATCTTGCTTGCTTGCTTAGGCTTCGTTGATGGCGAAAAAAAGATACATGAAGATACAAAAGTGCAATACGATGTAAGTGAATGCTAGTATGCAGATTACATAGTAGTAAGACCGTACAAAATAAAATAGGGTTATTCCTTTTAGTCGTACAAATAAATCATGCCAACTTTGGTGGTAAGAACTTCTTTGAGAATAAATGAACATGTTTTAATTGACAAGTATTATAATATATTATGAAAGTTATGGGTCTGACCACTACACATTTATCATTGAGTGGAATATTTGGAAAGATATCAGCTTTACCATGCTCTAATCAGCTATTTCAGCTTAATCGAGCCAATTCTTCGTATTTCAAATTTTTATATCCCTTCAACTTGACATAAGTCTAATGAGAATAAATGAAGGGATAATAACGGTAGTATGGAATTTATGAACGATACTTGATAAACTAGTTGGGACACAATGGATAAATTTATCTATAAGATACATACAAATACTAAATAGAAAGTGCAAGTACATTAATGCCACGTATATACAAGGAAGATGTTATGAAGTGCAAGTCGTAGTAAAGTAGTAAGCCTTAGTGTGATATTGGATGCAATATGGGATTGGGATTCCCATGAGTGAGGATGTTTGGAACTGAGGAATTCTTTATACACATGGAAAGCTCATCATGACGAAGGGGTGAAAGGAAAAGGTAAGAAGGGAAAGCTCATTTTCTATGTGCATAGAACTTGTCAGGTCTGTGCAAAGTAGAGAGGAAGAAGGGAGAAAGCTTGGTCCGCTTTATGTGGATTTTTCTGTGTCCCTATGAGTGCGATATTCATCCTCTCTTGCTTTGGAACTGAGTTTCTCTGGTTGTGAAAGCAATAATACAACGACTACCAGCATATCACAGCCACCAAGCATTGAACCATAGGTTGCCCACCTTACCTTCCCCTTCAGTAAAGGATTGAAAGTTGTACACGGGCAGTGGCATTCGTGGCAGTGGCACTTGTATGCTCCGTCAGTTGAACAAGAAATAGTAGTAAAGAGAAAGAGAGACAACTCCTCGGTCGAACACACATAGTAGAAGTAGTAGCAAAAGAGGATTCTAGAGGAAGAGGACCCAAGCTAACCGAAGAAACGACTTGAACAACTTCAGTTTAGTCAGTCAGTCATGGTATAGTTCTGGATCGTTGAGGATCCTAACATAATTCTCCAACGTAGATTATTCCAATTCCCGTGTTCATCATCTTCAATCATCATCATCATCATTGCATCAACTTGACTTGTTAGTGTAGCAAGTCGGATTCTTAGGTTGGTGAGACAGTGTGTGAGAACCAGGAATCGGTGAAACGGGTGGCTTGACTTGGCTGTCACAAAGCCAGCTTGAATCACTCACTCATACTAATAATAAGAAAAAATACAAATACGAGATCTCATCTCAAGTCAAAATCTGACTAAAACCCTACTTCGGGTAAAAGCAAAGACATCTTTAAGAGATTTCATCAAAGGGAAAACCGAAAAGTCATGTACATATTACCTACCTACCACTACATAACTACTTGATATTATAGCATTACACACAATTTTGTGCTTACTAACTTGCATTCACTTGCACAGTTTACATTACGGACCAACTAACGAGCCTTATTTATGTCGTTCCGACAAATCCCCTACCCGGTTTCCAATATTTAACTCCTACACATCAAGGAAATACTTACTTCGCTAACAGCACTTACCTAAAAAAGTTTCTACCTATAACAATTTACCTTTGCACTCGATATTTGATCTTATCAAGTGTCTTTCTCTCTATCCTAAATGAAACATTGTATTGCGATATTGTTTTCCTTACTTTTTTCTTGAACAGACACCATTGATCAGAATTCATGGAAAAACAACTAAAGATACATTCTGTGTCTTTGCATTCATTCGTTTACTGCAGATAAAAATGAGTAGTAAACAAAACCATCATTCTTAAATATAAAAAATCGGACCTATTCGCAAACACAACTATATCCACATTTCCACATTACTACTTCCTACTTCTAGCTACTTCTAAAGACATTGCTTAACATAATTTTTACTTATCACATCGTCACTACTCCTATTACTACTCTTCATCAGCTTTGTATTGAATTTTTCTTATCTCGTCATTGAAGGATATTACTACAAGTTTGACTTTATTATACAAGTATATTCAAAAAGATGATGCTAATAATAATATCTAATATCGAAGTATGTTAAATCCAGAGGGGATAAGGTAACAACACAGATGCGGTTCCGAAAATAGAGCAAATCTGTGCATATTTCCTCAACCTCAAGCAACGTTTGTGACGCCATGGAATAATATGACATAGACTACTAGACATGAGTAATATAACTACGAATGAACCGTACGGGACCATACACCATTCGACATCGACATCATCACATTACTTCTAAACAACTGTTTTATTATTACTTTACTACTCACTATTACGATACTACTACTACTACTACCAAGACTACAGGCAAAGTTTCTCTGGATCCTAAATCTCTAAAAACCGAGAAAATAAAGTATGATCTGCGGGGCTACATAATATTTATACTTTCTCGCAACTACTACTACGTATCCCTACGGCATGTGTTGAACAAACATTTGTTATGGGGTGCCTCATACTTCCGGATTCGATAAAGGGCACTTCTGGTCCTTATTTTTTACTTCTACACAATCAGTAGCAACTAGTATCTTATTATAGCAGTGTAACGAAAGGACTTTGCAAGATAACCCAGTAGTAGGAAGAAATGTAAGTGAAAAATCTCTCAAACCTTACTTTGATGTGACCCTTCCTCGCAGTAACCACAAAGGAAGCCAGACCAGAACCAATTTGATCCCACTCACAATCCCACTACTTATACTTGGTCTATATGGATTTATTTGGAATTTACTCTATCATATTATTATTATGTCATGGTCCCATATTGTGACTTCTTTGGGTTGAGTAAGGACAAATAATAATAATATTAAATACAATATACACCTAATTCTTTTTAAAAACGGATGGACGTATAAAGGAAAACAAGTCTCAAGATAATAAGATGCTTTTATACACAAAGAATAAGAAAAAGTACAGAACTCGCAGTAAGAATTGACAATGATCCGAGAAAGTAAACGTACTTGCGTAGAGCATTTTACTCATCAGATATTCCAGAGGTGCTTTCTCCCAGACCAGGAGGACAAACGCTACTTTTACTCTAGCCACTAAGCTACTATTCTTAAGAGTAGTGTCCCGTACCAATATCAACTACCAGACCAATATACAACTTACTTACCTGCACACACGTTGTCCTTTCTTCTAAAATAGTTTTAAGCAATACACAAGCTACCAAAGTTAAAGTCGGTTATGAAAAAGTTGGGACTTTTCCATGCAACGTAGCACACATTGCCTAGCCTACTGCATAATATATTGAGAGTGTATATGTATGTAACGTAACGGTGAAAGTAAGTACAAAGTAGAAGTGATTTACATTATTGTAACAACGGAACAATAAAGCTCTACTAAAGAGTGTTTGACCAAGTGCTATGAAAAAGCCATCCTTATGGTCAATGTTACCAAGCAGTTGTTAAAGAAGTTAGTAGGAAAGGTTTCTAATGGATCCTTTGAATAAGTTGTGTGCAGTTTAGCTCAAGTGCTTCGACATAATGGAGGTGTTAAGAAGTGAATGCTTTTCACAGCTTTCATAATACCAAGTGGAGTACATAGGACAACAACTATATATAAGCCAATATGATTCCTGGAGGTTAAATTGGCTTCAGTTGGCCATACAGAGCCATAATAATATTAATGAAATGATACATAATACACTTTCCACCAGCTACTATGGAAAAGTAGCTGTAGGACGGAAGGAACTCGAATTATTATGAAGGGTAGTATATAATATAAGCTATGAAACAAATTTTTAAGACATGTAAGAACTACTTAAATAATATAATAATATGTAGCATGAAGAAATCAGCAAAGTCAGCAAGTATTTCAAATAACAAGGAGTCTACTTAATATTACCTAAAAACCTACAAAATCCATACTAGCACTAATTCAATGGCTCAGTTAAAACTAGTAGAACTGCTATTACCACTACTACTAGGACAACTACAACAAAAGCTTTGAAGTGATTATCGACATTTGAGGAACGAGAAGAACTCTACCATCTCCTTTATACTTTACACAATCCACATAGTACTGCCTTTTTGTGAAAATGCCTATCCGAAAAGGTCATGTTGTCCCTCCAGCTACACTTATTGAATCCATTATTCGCAAGTTCGACAGTCAGAGTAAGCTACTTTCACTCTTTATATCATAATATTAGTTATTAGCATTAGCATGCCTCAGGCTAAAAAATACTCTTTCAGAATAATAGTTTAGGGGTTATCGAGGTGCCCATATTTTTATTAACCTGGCCCTTTTAAGATTTTTTCCATTTATGGTAATACATTTTTCATAACTTCAAAAAATAACAAGAGTTATAAATGTATAGATAAATTTCCCAGGGGTAGAGTGCAGCTTTATTTTACTAAAAGGATCTTTCCTACTAAGCTGTTTTATTGCTGTTCACTTTTTATGAGGATTAAAAGATACTTTAGTACAAGTGTATGTAAGATATGTGATGTGTGCAGCATTCAATATTATGAGTTACTCAATCCTATCCATTTTGTTTAGATTAATTTATACATAAGACTATAGCTTATGTAAACTTTTAGTATAGGTGAAAAAGGCTTATATACGTCTTACACTTTATACTATTAATATGGATGACTAATGTAATGATCAAGTAATCGTATTTATTTAAGAAGACCTTCAGTCTTACGC
>JAQGAA010001881.1:0-14158 GCA_034696425.1 Isotoma viridis | reverse complement strand
TCATAAACCCATAGCAGCAATCAGATTTCAAAAAAATTGACCCGTTCGAAAGTTAGAGCACCCACGGACGGACAGACGGACAGAAAATGTATTCGCATAAAGTAGCTGCGCTACTTAATAAAAATAGAGTAGCTGCGGCATAAAAATGAGGACAAGTGAGCTTTGAGCCACATAACAAAGATGAATTAAAAATTCTGAAGGTTTATGATGCAATCCATCTTCCTTTAACTCATTTGCGTTTTTAATTGATACTGATTGATTGATGATTGAAGAAAGCATAAGAACTAACTATCCAAATTATAATACATGGTTTTCTAACAATCTAAATGATCCGTTTAATAGCTGAACTCGAAGAAGCAAGAGCTTCTTCATTACTAGGTGAAGAGTTTCATATAGAAGTATTTTCATATAAGGTGTCAAAGGCCCTTAAGGTAGCAATGGTTTTGCAAGGGTTCTCTGCAGCAACTTATATCGGATGGCTATCAGGAATTCTTTATCTAAAAAGTCCTAAAGGAACACCAGTATTTCCACCAAGAAAAAGCTTGTATACAGTATATGCTGCAGGGGTCTATATAATTTTGACTGCAGTTTGGGTTGATTTTCATTTAAGGCACCTTCGAGCCATTAAAAATGAATCAGTTGTGGATAAATTTCTGAGCTGCAGCTTATTTTTTGGTGCAACTGCATTCGACTTTTATTTCAGATCCTGCTTCTTTTTTCGAGCTAAGCTCGTTGCAAGATTTCTCAAATCGCTGGAAACTGATTTGCAAAAAATTCCAATTCTTCAAATTCCAATTGAAGATAGAAGAACTTGGAAAAGTTATAAAAATCTGGTGAAATTTGTTACATTTTACCATTTTGTGGGTACCGTAATCACAGCCCTCTGGGTCTCAACAATCCTTTCCCCTGATGCTAAACTTTTCGGTTTTATTTCTAGTTCTGTTTATCCCATTTTGTTCCTCATTTTTGGTTCAATTCCTTTGGTTTCTTCTTCATTTGTATCATTTGCTTTTGTGGTAGCCACTACAATTCACATTCAATGGATTTTTGACGACTTTTGCCTCCATTTTGAAGAAGAGATAGCTTCTCATGAAAAACTAATTTTTAATCCAACAACAAGAGACCTGGGTGAAATATTTGCTACACCTGCATCAAAATCTGGATCAATTCAAAAGATTTTAAGCAAACTTGAGCATCTTAAATTGCTTAGCTCTCAATATGATAAAATAGCTGGCCCAATTTTATTGGGTCTATTGGTTAGAGCTGTATTTATACTTATTAGCTCTGCTAATACTATTCTTTTGTTTAATGGAACTGGAGCAGATCGAAGAATTAGATTCTTCTTGAATGTTTTTCATTTTATAACTGAAATGAGTCAATTATGTTTACTACAACTGGGGTACATGGTACATCGAAGGGTAATTACGAGTATCTTTAAAATTTGGAATTAGAGAAATTAATTGTGGTTTTTATTGTTACCATTAAAAAATATGGAATCAACGTTTGTTTAAATCATAGATAGCTGAACGCAAAGAAGAGTTGCATAGAAAAGTTATTCTAATGACTAATATTGGACATCGGGAACAAATGAAGGAAGCTATAGCCGTCATGTCCAGTTGGAATTGGTCAGTTTCAGGAGGACCTGGATTCTTTGATGTGGATCGTCCACTTTTGTCTGGTGTAAGTATTAGGCAATGCTATGTATAGGCATTTCTTAATAAATTTGCTTATTAATTGTGAAGTACAACTGTTTCTTTACAGGTGCTGTCAAGTCTTATGACATATGTAACGATTTTGTTCCAGTTAAATGTCGCAGACGAAACTTCAATTATATTACCGGCTAATACAACATCTGTAAACGCTACTGATTCATTTTAAAAATTTTACACTTGCTTATACACGAATTGAACTTTTGCTTTATTTACGTATTGTACATTGCATTTGCATTCATAAAATATATACTGATTAATAAACTTTCTTGACTACGGGTTATTTAATATTTAATTTTAGGATCAGTACAATCATTATTGGTCTCTCCATCTGCGACATAGTTACTAATAAGTAGCATTTTTTTAACATTTAGTTAAACATTAAAAGAGGTAGACATTAATCTAAAAAAACTATGATTTAGTTACCGGGCATTGGTTTATTTCTAAAAACTTTAAACGCGTGAAGGTAACTGTAACACTTTGTTAAACATTTCAATTTAGCTTCTTCTTTGAATTTTTAACAACTAAATCAAATAAAACTAAATTTAGCCATAAAAGTGTCGACACACCAAAAACAGTAGCTAGAGGTATATTAATATATTGTGGTGCATTTGATTGATAAAGTAGAATAAAGCCAATAGAGTTCTTTAAAATTTCCATTATTGCTCCAGCGACTCGGTTTTCTAAAATAAGCCCAATACTGGTAAATGAATATAATACAGCAAACACATAAACGATAACTGTTATTTGTGATAATTCCTAAAATTATAAAAAAGTTACATTAGATCAACATTTGTAGCTTGTACTGATCATTTTATCTAATACCGTATTTCAACTGACCTTGGCGTTCTCTACAACAAAAGTGCTGTATCCTAAAAGAGTAATAGCAAAATGAATTACCACGTACGCATTTTGCCACAACGGAATTTCAATGTCAAACTTTTTTCTATCGGGAAACTATTCAAATAAATGTCAAAATTAAGATTTCAAAAGCAAACTTTGTAATACTTATAGTTACTCTATAGTATTCCCATTATATGGTCATCTTACTTCCGGAACTTCATTTGGATCGCCTAGCCTGGGTTTTCCTGGAGTCCAACCTGGACCTTTTAAAAAAGCTGAAAGCTTTTCATCCCATAATTCGTATTCCTTCATTCTGGACCAAATTTTGGTGATGTAGAAAAACTTTAAATAAATAAAAGGTTATGTTTAACGTTAAAACATTTCAAACATTTAAAATTTTGTCATTAAAACAGCCCATTAAGAAATGCTTGAGAGAATTTGAAAAGGGTTTAAAAAGCCATGCAGCAAAAAGTAGTTAGACACAGCTTGAAAATGTTTGACCTAGTTTAACAAGTCTTAAAACAGCTTAACACAGCAAAGCAAATTTAACTTTGTCAAGCTGTTAAATAATTACCTATGTATTTTTGATAAAGTTTAAGTAGCACACATAAGTTTAATCAATATCTTCCATTCATATGGAATATGAATTCTAAATTTTATACTATTCTTCATTTTGATGTGCTTCATAATGTTTAGTGAATTAAAAGTAGTGGCAAATACATATTGAAACCTGAATGAATGCTTTAATTCTTTAATGTAGCTGAACAAGAAAATTTACTGTGATTGACTTTTCAAAATAAAAGATAAAAAAGTCAATTGGCATTGACAATTCATTTTGTTTGCTTGCAATACATACATGTCTTGTTTAGTAAAACATCCTTTTTAATTTGTAAACTTACTACTGGTTACTTGTTAATCATATTGGACTTGCTACCAGTATTTTATCTTATCAAGACACAAAAGTATCCTTGAAACGTATGCCAAGTAGTCAATCCAAAGAGATAGACATGTTATTTAATGTCGATTAAATAGTATTGATTGAAATCAAAATGAAATTAAGGATTGTAAATTTTGTCCGTTCACAAGTTTTTGTTTGTAAAGTTGCGAATTAGCTTGTTTAAATGAAATGGTTTTTACTGTAATTCAGAAGAAGAACATTCAATTGAAACTGCTACAAAGAATCTTAGGATAAACCTAAAAAAGTTTGATCTAGATATATGTCTATTTGTAAAAAATCATTAGATAAGCAATTGCAACATGCAATTTAATACGAATGCAGGAATGCACCTCATTCACTAATTTATAGTTGATACAACATTTTCGTGGTATCCCTTAAACCAATTACTGAAACTTGTAGCCTGTCACATCTACCCGAATTATCTTTAAAACTAATATCTCCACCATAACAAACATTCTTTAGTTAATAGATACCACTTGTGAGTCAAATAGCCATCAGTTTATTACTACACTGCACTAACTAACAATAATTTATACACAAAATAAATGCAATCCGAGCAGAGAAGTAGTGTGAAATATTTTAAGTATGCATTTAGCATTGATTATAACTTTAAGCGTTACGTCATTATCCTTCCTATTCGTTTTTTCTATAATTTCACTGGTAGTGTGGGACGCTAAGCGAATATACAGTGGTGGTAGTGACAGTGACTCAATTGATGATCCTACCCTAGACAATGATGAAGACGACGTTGACGACGGACAAAATATTTCTATGAAGTATTTTCAAAGAGGAAGAAGCTCTTTAACCGAATTGTATATGAAAAGTTCTTCTTTTTCTGAAGGAGCAATTAATAATCAAATATATACTATTAAATTAGAAGACCAACCCCCTAACTCACCAAGTTCGCCGACTAGGCATAAGAGTTTTTTGCATAGTAGGGCTTCTAATGTGTGATTAATCTGATTCATTTTGGGAATTACTGCTGTGATTTAACAAATATTACTTTTAAAGACTTACTTGCCCGTAGAAAGGATTAAATGATTTGAATTCTTCAACAAGACCGTAAACAATCTTCTCTCCTGGCTTTTCTTCTTGAAAAGTACCAAACATTCGATCCCAGATAATCAAAACTCCAGCGTAGTTTTTATCCAAACAGTATCGGTTACTTCCTGTTGATTGGAAAGATTAATTTACATTTAAAGATTGTAAGAAAGATAAGATTAATATTTTTGTGTACTTTACCATGATGAATTCGGTGGTGCTTAGGTGTGTTAAAAATGTATTCTAATGGTCCTAGGGATTCGATGACTTCTGTGTGAATCCAAAACTGATATAAAAGATTGAATTGCTGATGGATAAGGAACATTGGGGGAGGAACAAGGAAAGCCATGGGCAAATATGCGATCCAGGCAAACAGTCCTTGAAGACCTGATTGTCGTAGTGCGGTTGTTAAATTGTAATATTCAGAGCTATGATGTACTTGGTGTTGAGCCCATATAAAGTTTACCTCTGGAAGTTTTATAAATAAAGGAAAATGCAGATTAAAAAAACTTGTATCTTATTGAAATTTATTTTGATTTTGAGTAATTTCTTCTAACCATGAGCAGCTCTGTGAAGCCAGTAGAATCCAAAATCGGTTAAAATTGCAGCTACATACCATGTTATTGGAGAATCCCATGGTAAATCATAAATCCTCCAGTTGTTGTAAATTTTAATGTAGACATAAGTTTCCACGCCTTTAGCTAAGCCCCTTCATCAACAAAATTTAATAATTAGATTTATTGAATTTCTCATTTTTAAAAGCTCAATTCTTAATTAGAATACTAATTTATTTAAAAAAAATAGAAACAGCATAATATATGTGTCACGCTACAGTATGGTTATAATGAACATTCCATGAGACATTGAAGTAATCCCATCGTTCAATCGTGTTCTTTCCTTGTTCTTGATAATTTGAATAACATATTCCAAAAGTATAAAAGTTACAAAGTAAGGAATTGCCTGAAATGATAAAAATAGATATAATTTGACAATCTCAAATGAAAGATCACATTCTGTAAAACAATTTCTTACCGGGTTTAAAAAATCAGGAACTTGTGCAATCGTTTCATACGAAGTTTCTTTTGGGTTAATGATATAAAAAAATCTTCCAATTGCTTTTAATATTTCCATTATGACTTCATCCACACACAACAGAGCAAAACTCAAGCTTTATCAATTGCTTAACTTTAACTAACAAAATCATAGAAAAACTTAATGTTACTATTTTATTGATGCAATAATTGATTAAGCTGAGAGATAGTTAAATGTCAAAGAGTTATTTGAAGAATCTTCTCGTGTATCATTTATCTCAACAAGTTATTGAGTGGTTGGCCAATTTAGGAGGAGTGGTAAACAAGCAAACATTATTCATTTTGTTGCGTATATAAAATACAACAATTCAAGTATACTATAGTAATGCTGGTTAAAAAGGAGCTTTTACATTAATAATTTTGATATGAATTGCTTATGTATGCATATTATTATTGAGCATGGTCATATTTCTTGGAGCACTGTGTGTCTAAAGTCCCAAAAGCGTTAATCGAGTATTCTATAATTAGCTATTCTCCAGTGCTCTCTAAAAAACGGTTTTGGTTTTTCTATTTACCTTATCGCAAATTTAATGGCATAGTTATACATAAGTGTAATGGCAAGTGCAAGGGTTATGCAAAACCGTGGGAATAAATCGTTTAGAAGAGAATTCACATAATATATAAGTTCAAAGTTATGAGTTATAACTTATGAACTTAATTTAATATTTGTGTGTAGTATCCCAGACTTGTTTTTATTAAGAGTGTTAGTAAATTATAATTAATACAAGTTCTCAAACCCCAATTTAAAATTAGTAGCAGAAGATTTTATCGCATGCTAAGTTAGAAGGGTTAGTCAGAATGTTCCAAGTTTAGCCCAAAAATGGCTTGTGAAAAGGTTGCAAATCGTAACATGAGTGAATTAAATTGTTTTGTGGTTGATTTTTCCTAACTTGTAAATTCTTAAACTTATTTTATAGAGATGTAATTGTTGTATGTGAAAGTAATTTTAAGAAAGGAGAAATAGGCATTAATTAAACCAATTTTACTACACAGCAAAAAATTAAAAGTAGCTTGTGAATAATAATAATTAACTATTAGAATAGATATCATGAGTTATTGTAATAGGGAAACGAGTACTTTTATATTGATTTTTTACTCTGATCCCAAGGTTGAGGAATCTTTGCTATGATTATGAGATCTAAGAAAGGAAGAACATTAACGAACATTAACGGTTTGACAATTGTCAACAAATACATCAAATTATAGCACAGTTAGCGTTTATTTTCATTTTTTCTGTTTATTTTACTTATCACAATGAGGTTTCATAGATATAGGCACTAAAGAAAGTTTTCTGTACGTTTTTAATTAGAAGAAATGAATTGTTAAACTTCATTTGCTTTCTTGATTCGAAAACATTTAAAATATGTTAAAGAATTCGCCGGCTGGGACAATAATCTCGAGTTCTACATCCGCAGTATGGGGAAGGAGATGGCATCTGCAGTTGCCAGCAATTTTTACCATGGATTTGTAAGGTATCTTGAGTTGGTACATTTCTATCTTCACAAAATGAGCAAGAAACTGGGTTTTTAATAGATTTGCATCTGCATTCCAAACGGTTGAATTGCTTTTTGGGCGCTCGTTTGTGTGGAGAAAACATTGGCCGAATTTTTTCCACTGTGCTAAACTTGGTGAGAAGGGCATTGGATATCTCTTCTTGGGATAGCAAACCTGACGCTGCTGGCCCATTAGCAAATTCAGTTGCATCCATTGCAGGAAATCGAATCTTTTTCAAAATGTCACCAAGCACAAGCTGAACATTTGATGAAACAGACGTAATCCCTTGTCTCTTGCATTGCGAATCTGCCCATCTATCATGTCAATTCCAGTTTCATATTTTTAGCCTTATTGTTATTTAAACCCAATTTAAACGTTTCGTGTTAATAAACTACCGTAAAATAGCATCAAAGAGTTTGATTTCAGATATAGCAAGAGATTCCCTGTCAAGAACCCTTCCAAGCAAATCTCGATCAAGCAAAATAAATTCTTCAGTAAATACAATCCGATCCGTATCCATTTCTACACACTCCCAACATTTTGATTCAAGGTCTCGGGCTTGGAACAGCAAAGCGGTTTTTAAAATTGGAAATACAGTCTCAAGTGTTATAGAATCTTTCAAAAATTTCTCGATTGACTTCCTTAGAGACTCCACACAGTATTTGGTTGCAACGTACATTACTTGGATAGCGGTTTGAATTCGAATATGGCTGGGCAATGTGTTGGTATATAAAAACTAAAAAAAAATATCAAGTCATAAATGGAATGACCAATGCAAATATTTGAGCCAACTAGGTTGATAAATAGCTTAGCTACCTCAATAAAGACTTTGAACACCTCTGGGTCAACATCATTCAGCTCCACTTTATCCCCAGTATTCCATGAGTCTCCGTAAAACATTGTGTCAAAGACTTGACTTCCAAGGGAAAGTACCAATTTGTGTGCTTTTACTTCTTCATTTGAACCAACAAAAGTAAAAGTTACGTCTGTCCTTTGACCATTTTTCTGAGCATCGGCTACAAACGGTTTGTAGTGTTAGTATATTCATACGTTTATTTGAAAATAATACTTCAAGCTTTGAACTAATAAAAAGCATACCTAGTCTGGCTGATACATTCTTCAAGTTGCCAGACGTATTGGATCCACTATTATGGGGACTTCGAGCATAAACATTGGATCTCTTAGGGTATTGGGGTTCGTATCCGGTCCTCTGAGAAAGTAATGTTGGTATAGAAGATGACATACCGACAGTAAAGATTTGTTTATCTGTGTCGTGTCGTTTCCGGGTTGTTGATTCCTTTGCAATGAATCAATAAAGTTGCTTCCTGAAATTAAAAAAGGTAATTGATGGGTGGGGTTGCATTCAGTAATGTTTTAGTATCATCATATCATCAATGTAAATGAACCTTAGTTATAATTATGTTTTTAGCTATGGCATAATCCTTAGCAACACAACATTGGAGTGGTAAAACTCATCTGCACGCAATAAAGTCAGACTAGACTAGACATCTTTTGATTTTGTAATAGTATGAAGATGTCAAGCTTGACAAACGTCTAATTAAGAATAATTAATGCAATTGGTAATTAATGAAGTTCACTGATAATTATTTTATGTTCCAGGACAGGAATCATAAGCTTTGCATTTTAATTCCATACATTATCTCGCAACCCAGTATGGGTTTATCACCTTTTTTAACTAAAAATGCATTCCTATTCAAACGGCATCATAATTTTGAGATGGTTAAGGTAATCTAATGTAATAAAAAATTACACGGCTTGTGTTCTTTTTTGTAGACTTCCTTCGTTAATCTGCATCCAAAGAATAGCTGTGTAGCTACACTCTGACTATGTACTATTTTAGAATTTCTATTAGGAAATCCTACTAAATCCACCACTCACTTTAATTAACTATATAGAGTGTTTGATGTTTGATCTTCGTGACAAACATAATGGCTCGTGTTTAATTACGTACTTAGCTACATTTTCTAATCAAGAATTTAGCCGATCTACGCAGGCTACTATAGTTCAGTTGAGGTCAGTTAATCTTTATAGTTGTCTCGATAGCACATCGTTTAGAAACGTTAGTTTCATATTTTAGTGTCATGTGCCTTTCTAATTAATTAAGTAATCTTTTGGAGAATCAAACAAAATGCTGGAGAATTCCATTATCTTTTCTCAGTCTATAGGTGTGTCAGTTTTTGGATCATCTTACGTTTTGTTCCCAAATCTTTCTCAATCCAGTTACAATATCACCCAGCAGGTCGAACAATTTTTGATAAAAAGAGAAAGCAGACTTTTTTAAAATGACCCTGGTCGGATTTAGATTTTCTTCCCTGCTAGGTTGGCTTTTAGGCATCTTTTACGTTAAAAAACCTTGGGGTCTTCCAAGGTTCATAGGTTATTTTCACCCCTACATTCTATACTCATTAGCAATAACTCTTTGCAATCATTTCCTGTGGTTGGACTTTCATTCAAAAACCATGTCTGTAAGACAAGGACTTTCTCTAACGGATAAAATTATGAGTGGAGCCTTGGCCCTAGCTTTCAGTGTGTTTGACGATTATTTTCGACTTGTGTTTTGGTGGTTTAAAAAAGACATTCCTGAATTTCTGTGTGAATTAGAACTCATTACAAATGACAGGACGACAGACAGTAAACTACAGAAATGCTTTAAGTTCCACGTCATCTTTTCCTGGGTGATGTTCATACCCCGGTGTATTTGTCCAATGATCATTTTGTTATGGTATTCACAAATTTTGCCAAAGAACGAGTATATACCTTCATTCCTACCCCGTGGTATTTCATAGTTTTCTTCATTGTTGGTCAAGTTCCGAGCATGTTTCCAATAATATTCGTCTATGATTTAGTATTTGTCTCCACCTTTAAAATCATAAAAACTTTTGACGACTTTTGCAAAAGCGTAGAAGAGATTATTTGCCAAAGTTGTCCTTTAAATGCAAAACATTTAGTTCAAACACCAATGACTTCAACAGATACTAAAATTTCTGATGATAAATTAGATCGTAAAGAAAGGCCTATTTCTCCCCAACCAAGTATGAGTTTAAGTATTGCTGAAAGTGCAACTGAGTTTAATGAATTCAGAATCTCATTTGTTCAAAACTTCGATAAAATAAAACAACTATGTAACCAATACGATAAAGTTGTTGGTCCATTAATTCTGGGATTGATTGTACGATCTGTAATGATGATAATTCACTCTGTAAATTCTCTACTTCTTATGAAGCCGAATTCTTTGGGTTTTGTAAACCATTTATTTGACTGCCTTATCTTATTTATTGAAATAAGCCAACTCACAATTTTGATTCTTGGATCACATGTTCATGAGAAAGTAAGCGTGAATTCGTAATTCTTTTCAAAATCATTCTTGAAAAAAACTTACCATTGGATTATTGCATTAAAGATTACTGAATGGAAAGAAAAACTTCTTAGAGCGGCCTTATTTATAAATGATGATAAAGAAAAATTGCTAATGATGGAGCTGATAGATTTGATGTCGAAATGGAATTGGAGAATCACAGCATGGAAGCTTTTTGATGTTGATAAAAGGCTTGTTTGTGGGGTAATTAGTTAATAACTTTCTCCTTTTAGTACGAATCTTACATAAGTCATTAATTTATATTTTAGATCGTGACAACTACCCTTAGCTACGTTGTACTCTTATTTCAAATCAACTTATCGGATCAACCAGGCACCTCTCAAGGGCTGAATGATTCCATTTCAAATCTGTAGCTTTTCGTACAACAATTTTTCATAATAGCTATTGCATCAAATTATTTTTGCTCATGTAGGTTTTCCGTTTGTCTACTTATTTCAAGTCATTCTACTAATCTATATAGTACTTCAGGTTTCTCAAATAAATACCTTCAAAATTTCTATAGCTACAGTTTACTTTTCTTTACATAAAGTGACGTTGCCTCATGATGAGTTGAAAATAAGGCTCTCAGAAATTGAAATTATTTTTCAAAATACAACTGGGCTGAAATTTTTAGCATTAGTACAGAAAAAAGGTAAAGTTTTACAACAATTTGTTGTCAAATATGTCTGAAGTCAACTCTAACCAAACCCTGGGGTTGGAAGAACTCTTGGAGCTATCCATATCATCCACCGAGCTTGGTACAGTTAACTTCAACATTCTTCGGCTCCTTCTTGGTGATATTGTGAAGAAAGTCACAAAGAATGACAAAGAACCGGTGAAGCTTGGTGAACATGATGCTAACCACGTTACGGTACGAAGATATTCATAATACACTTACTTTAAATACTTTATACAAAAGCTATATTTGCCAATTAAATATTATAGAACTACAAGAATTACATGAAAGGAGCACCTGTCTCGCCAATGCCAGGTATAATGAATTACAACAACAATCCATCAGGACAACCAGGCAAAGGATCGAGTGGACCGAAACTAGCACCAGCAGCTGGAGGGGAAAAGGGGGCTTTACCTCCAGCTCCAGGCAAGGCAGGAACGCCTAGAACTCCGAAATCTGGACGACCACCTGCTGCAAATGGTCCTGCAAGCCCTACTCCAAATGATGCTCCTGCAAATGCTGCTCCAAATGGCCCTGCAAGTCCTGCTCCAAATGGCCCTGCAAGTCCTGCTCCAAATGGCCCTGCAAGTCCTACTCCAAATGGCCCTGCAAGTCCTGCTCCAATTGTCGTACATTCTCCAAGGGCAGCAGGTGCTGAAGAACCTATTCATCCATTTCACTTGCAGCATGGGTAAGATTTATTAAAACTATACCTGTCCAAAATAATATGCTGACTTAGTGTATCAAAATAATTTTAGAATTCTGAACGATTTGCAAAACCAAATAACACATCTTGGGAAAGAACTACACGAGATTACCGGCTTACCAAAAAATGCAGAACTTCTGAAAAGACACACCAAGGGAGAAGAGAAAGATGGAATGTCTGTCAATGATATGTGGCAACTTATACAACTTAACAACCGTATTGCGGCTGCAGAGGCAGCCATTCAAAAGGTGACTTGAATTTTTTTTATTAGAACTTTGGATGAATAAACAAAAATAATCAACATACCAAATTCATTCTCCCTTACAGATGGCTAGCTTGATAGACTCTCTTGCAAGGGAGTTGAACGCAACAAAAGCAGGTACATCAGGTCTCAAAGCGGAAAATGATAAAATTGCGAAATCAAATTCACAGTTAGCCCTTGAAGTATCCCCATTGTCAGATAAATGCATCGAAGCTGAAAAAAAAATTGATGCCTTACAGAAGGAAATGGACGACTTAAAAGATCAGGTAAATTAAAGAATTGTTTAGGTTATTAATAATTTGGATTTGGTTCTTTTGTGTATGATCGCATTTCTACATGAAAGCTTTTATAAAAATAAAATGTTTAAATTATAGCTTGGACTTCTTCAAACCGCTACCGGGAACGATCCAACCAAGATGCCTACTTTCTTAAAGAAATCCAAAAAACATCGTCAGAGTCCCTCAGGAGTGGACACGACAGACGCCAATGGTCCACCGGTAGCGTGGACGGACAGCAAGTTAGCAGAGCTAGCAGGCCTTTCACCAAGTGAATTATTCTTAATACCAGCAGATGCTTTGGCTAATCTTACTCCTGAACAACTTCAAAATCTAAGACCAGAGCTAATTTCAACAATGACTCCAGAACAATTGTCTAAACTTACTCCACAATTTATTGAAAAAATGACTCCAGAACAATTGTCCAAACTTTCTCCAGAGCAAATTTCGAAAATGACTCCGGACCAATTGTCTAAGATGGCTCCAGAACAGCTGGCTCAACTGACTCCATCACAAGTGAAAAAAATGGATCCATCACAATTGGCTAAACTGACTCCAGAACAAGTGGCTAAACTGAGTCCAGAACAATTGGCTAAACTACCTCCAGAAAAATTGTCTCAGCTGAGTCCACAACAATTGTCTAAACTTAGCCCAGAGCTTATTTCAAAGATGAGTCCACATCAATTGTCTAAACTGACCCCAGAACAATTGTCTAAAATGACTCCAGAGCAATTGGCCCAAAAAAAGAAACAGGAACATCTTAAAAAAACGCCTCACCCCGATATTAATAATTTAACTAAGGACCAAATCCAAAACCTCTCGCATTCCCAGATTAAAAAATTAACACCATCTGAATTGAACAGTATTGCTCCTGAAAAATTGGCCGAAATGTCCCCTGAACAGCGGAAGCAAATAGAAAAGATGCAACAAAAAGCAGCAGTAAAACCACCTAACTTGGCTAAGATACCTCGAGAAGATATTGCAACTATCCCTATAACTGAATTAGATAAATTGGCACCATCAGACCTTGCTAAAATTACCCCATCAATGCTTGATAGCATGACACCTGAGCAAAAGCAGCATATCGAAAAAATGAAAAAATCCGCTGAGGACTTGAAAGCAAAGGGGGGAACGCCACAAGCTGAGAAAAGGGAAAAACACTCTGTGGATGAAGATGGTAATGATCTGGATGATTTTGATTCATTACCATTACCTCTAACTAAATCAGAGATAGAGGAAATGACCCCAGAGGAGAAAGAAGCTTATGAGAAGAAGAAAAAAGATGCTCAAAAACTCCTTGATGATAAAAAGCATAACTCTAAAACTAAGCCAACTGCAGCAGATCTAAAAGACATGAAACCTGAAGACATTGCTTTAGTTTCTGTAGAAGACCTGAGTCCGAGTGAGATATTAAAGATCCGTCCCTCCACACTAGAGCTTATGACTCCTGAACAACTGGATAAACTAGAAGAACTCAAGGCCAATTTTGGCCCGAAAGGTTATTTTGATGGAATGTCACCGGAAGAGATAGCTGAAATATCTCCTTCAACCCTAGTAAACCTTACACCAAGTGAAGCAGAAAACATAAGCGATGAAATCAAGGCCATGATGACAGAAGAACAATTAGAAAAACTAGAAGAAATCCGCTTAGCTGGACAACATTATGACAAAGGTCAACATGATGGCAGATTTTCTTCATTTCCTGGACCAGTCTGACCTCCTTTTTG
>JAQGAA010001880.1:0-14160 GCA_034696425.1 Isotoma viridis | reverse complement strand
GTTTTTCTTATTATGGAATCTGTTAAAAGAGTGAGTGAGCTCTGGGTGGTATAATTTGTATTGTGTACTGACTTATTGTGTATTTATAATTAAATTTCATATAATGTTCTCAATAGTTTTTTAAACTTTTAACCAAGGTCAACCAAAATGTATTAATTTCATTTTTAATTTAAACATTTTTTCGGCACCGATTCGAGTTGTGTAAACTGTAAATATGACAATTGTTTTCTGATGGATATAACTGCTGACTTTTATATGAGTAATTTCAAGTTGGCTAAAATACATTTTTTCTGGAGTTGTACACAATGTTAATTAATGATTTCAGATTAAATATATGAATTAAATTTAGCAATCGCGTCTCGCGTGGAGTAAGGTAAATCTTAAAATGGCCTATCGAACATTCAAAATCTGTCAGTTTGAGGATTTCACCAGCCACTCTATTATAGGGCAATTTAAAGTAAGATTAATTCTATTGTTTGCTGTGTACATATGTTTCTACTAATTGCTAATTTCTAACTGTGGAGTGACAAAAAACCAGCTACTGTAACTAACTTGTGACACTATGTCTGTACGCTGAGAAATGGAGCTGTGGAGGTATTCCTTTTACAAGGCAGGAACCCTGCCTACTGTACAGTGATTGGTTTGAAGGTTTGCAATACCACCAATGACAGCAATCCCTCCGAATTTTAAAATCTACGTGCGGGAATAACTTGTTGTTTTCCACTTTGCATTTAATTTTGTAAAGTTATTTTATTTCAGTTTTTAATTTGTAAAAACCTCAGCATTTCGTGTTATGTCAGTTTTTAAGTGATTAAATAAAGTCATTATTAAAATGACAAGTGTTTTGTCTGTGTCAAATGGACAAGAGAGGACCAAAGAAAGACTTAAACACCATGTGTCTCAAGCAGAAAGGAAACTGATAAGAAATTTATTTTCAAAAATTCAAAATCTGGATTGCAATGGTTCTAAAGAAAATGATGACCTATTTTTTATCCAGACAAGTTCTAAAAGAAACGTAATTTTAAAAACTTTAATTGTCATTGACATGAAGACCAAATTATAATTGTAATTGAACATTGGATTTTAGTTATACAAGATTACAGGTAATCTGTTAGGAATCCCAGAAGGTAATGTGAGGCGTTGTATGAAGAAAACAGAAATCACTACTCGTAAAGCTAAGCCAAAGAAGAAAGTTGACATCGACTCCTTTGATAAAACTGCTGTACGAAATATTCTCTATGGATTCCATCGAAATGGTATAGCAACCTCTGATTATGGTAAATAGCTCAGTGTATAATACCACAATAATTTTTTATTTCTATTTAAGGTCAATACATTTCTTTGAAGCAACTCCGTGAGCATTTAGTAAAAAATGTCGATACTTTCACTTCTGGAATCTCAATTACATCTCTAAGAACTATCATCAATGACATTTTGAAGATTGGTTTGAAAATAAGTTGCTGCCAAGTTTACAAGATCCAACCACAATTATCATGGACAACGCAAAATACCACTCAAGGAGGTGATAATTTATTGTAATGAGCTTTAAACCCAGTCACGTTTGTCCCAGCTTAGTTGACCATACGCTTTTTACTTTAATTGTTTTAATTATGATTGGTTTTACAGAATTGATGAAATTCCCACATCAGCGACTAAAAAGGAAGACATGAGGAACTGGCTTCGAAAGAAAAACATTGCTTTTCCCGAAAATGCTTTAAAGCCCCAACTATATCAGATTGTTTTAGCTTTCAAACCTTTTAACATCGAATATGTTGTGGATCAAATGGCATTAGAGCATGGACATGAAGTTCTTAGACTACCACCATATCATTGTAATTTTAACCCAATAGAGCTTATCTGGGCTAATGCAAAAAACTATGTTGCTAAACATAATATTGCTAAAACCCAAGAAAGTGTTAAACAATTGTTTATAGAAGCCTGCGATCGGATCACAGCAGACAATTGGGATAATGCTATTAGGCACTGTGTAAAGGAGCAAAAACAGTATTGGGAAAAAGACGGACTTACGGATAGGCCAATAAATTCCATAATTATTAATGTAACTGAAGGCGATGACACAAGCAGTTCAAGTGATGGGGATCAATCTGACATTGAGAATTAAAATTAAAATATATTTGAACTGAAATTGACTGGATATGAAATTCTTTTCAGAAAATACTCTGCTGTCCGTCATGGGATGGAATTGGAACGTTTGGGTAAGAAGAACGCTTAAGATTGAATTTCTATTTTCTACTAATTGGTTTTTAATATTTTTAACGTTTCATTTCGCCTAATGTATTTTTATTCAGCTGCGATTTCCAGTACGCGCTAAGTTATTCTTCGCCTGTGAAGCTGGACATACGCTTTGAAATATTCAACACTGAAACCTCAATCCAGAATAATCCAGAAGCGAATATGAACGCAGCTCTCACACTCGTCGAAGACAAATCAAAAATTGCTAAGTTGGGAAGTTATCAGGATTTACTAGAACAAGAGGACAACTTCTCAGACTTCAAAATCAAATTGAAGGACACAGGCAAAGCACAAAGCTATTTTAGCTCATCAAAGTCCCGTTTTTCGCACTCTCTTCAACTATGGAATGAAAGAAGCTTTGAATGGAATCATGGAAATCCAAGATTTGAGTACAAAAGCTTTGGAAATCATTTTGAAATTCATTTACTCTGGAACAATGAGCAAGGAATGGGCTGATATTGTTCAAGAATTGATTTACGCTGGAGACAAGTACGAGATTAAGATTCTTACGGAGTTTTGTTACATAATGCTTGTCCATATTTGTACTCTTGAAAATGCCATTGATCTTTTGAAGCTTGCTCGTCAGTTTAAATTAACGACGGCTGAGAAGGAGATCAAGACTTGGATTTCACAAAACATGAAGATCGAAGATCTTGTGAATTCTCATATTTTGGATTAAAATTTAATATACTTGAAAGTAAAAAATCCCTAATTAATTAATTAAAAATCTGTAAGATTTTTCAATTGTATTCTTGTTGCTTACTCGAGTATTTTATTTTCAGTTTCATAACACCCCGGTAGCATAGAATAATGATTCCTTCTATGCAGTGGGCAGGGTTACTGCCATGTAAAAGGAATACCCCCACAGCTCCATTTCTCAGCGTACAGACATTAGTTAGACCGACTTATTTTTCTGATGCGAGAACTTTACGGCATTGCATTACAAACAATCTACTTCAATAGACTAAAAATATAAATGCATTAAATGATAGGTTCGTCAAAAATCATCCATATTCCATCAAATTTGAAATTACTTAAAATAAATGATAAAATTTAAATCGAAAAAAGAGTAGTGCCATGCGTTTAAAAAACTATTCTAAGCCAGGTTTTTTAATTTGAAAAAATATCGCTTCATAAATATGGGATTTCAATATTTTTATCAAATTTGAAATTACTTATAAGATAAGCTTCAAATCGACAAAAAAGTAGTAACATGCGTTTTAGAAAATTATTCTAAGCCAGGTTTTTTAATTTGAAAAATATCGCTTCATAAATATGGGATTTCAATGTGCTTATCAAATTCGAAATTACCAAAAAGATAAGCTTCAAATCGACAAATGAGTAGTGCCATGCGTGTTAAAAAAATATTATGAGCCAGGGTTTTAATTTGAAAAAAATCGCTTCATAAATAAGGGATTTCAATGTGTTTATCAAATTTGAAATTACTTAAAAGATAAGCTTCAAATCGACCAATGGGCGATGTAATATCATTAGATTATTGTATTATTATACTATACAATATAATTATACTTACTGAATATTAACCAAAGCGAGAGAGAGAGAGAGACCAGAGAGAGAACATATACACATAATAATAATAAAACAGAGAGAGAGAGAATTGGGTTTGGGTTAATGGCATCGGCAGACGCACGGTTTCTTCGTTTTTAATTATATTGATTTAACGAACTATCAGCAATTCAAGGCAAAATCTTTCCTTCATTTATTATTTTATACTCTTTGCCTATGCAAACATTTAACATTTTTATGAATGTAAATAAGATTTATGCAAAGTTTCAGTTATAAAGTCCTCTTTAGTACTCTAATAAAAAACTACAAATTCCCAAAGAAATCTTTTCGATATACAACGGAGCATATCTATTAAATGCATTGAATGCACTCCTTTCCCTTTGATTGACACAGACTTAATTTCGATAGCAAACCGTACCGATTTCTCTATACTTAAAAAATCATCATAAACTTGACAAGACAGAAAATATTAAATTGTCAAAGATGCAAACAAGATTTCAAAGAAAAACATTTTAAGATATAAAAATGGCCTTTGGCAGAAGTCATTAAATTTTTAGGTACTTGTCTGAGACAAAACTCGCACAAGGGGCCACCGGATAAAAAATGGACAAAGAAGGCGAAACCAATTTTATTATCAACTTTACTTTACACAGAAAATGACTACTGATATCATTTAGCAAATTCAGCAGATTCACACAATTTATAAAATAAAGCATTAAAAAAAATAATATTGCTTACAGTTACGATTTTGAGAGATCGCCTTGACCATATTGAGCTTTCCGGGTTCTGAGTTTTATTTTTCTGCCGAGAAGATTAAATTTATGAGTAAAATTAAAGTGAAAATCAGCAAAAATACAAAAATTATTTAAATTTTACCTTTTTTCTTCTTCTTTTTTATAACCCTAAATGTCGTGTCTTCCTGTATATCAATGCAATGTAGAATCTGTAGAACAAAAGGATTTTACTATGGGCACGCTGTACGCATACATAATTTCATATTTATGCAGTTTTATTAAATAAATTTTAATTTAAAAATCAAATGAATACTTGAATTACAAATGACAAAGCTTTTCAATTAAAGATTACAAAATTTTAGCCTATTTTTAATATTAGAAGCAATTTATTACAGTATTTATTTAGGATTTAGGCTATTTTTCAATTTTAAAACACACAGACCGAAGAAAACACATTCGTCAGTTTCTTCTTGGATGACTAAATAACACAAATAGCATTGCAGTGTCTTTAAAAACAAATGATTTCTACCCTGATTAATTTGTTTATCTCTATTTTGCTTCTAAAAGACAAACAAATTAACATAATAAGGGAACTAAACTAACAACAAAAGTTAATTATAATATTAGACTTAATTTGTGAGAAATTAATGGCAAACTTTCTCGTAAAATATCCTCATCCAATAATACATGTGTGTGTTTCTTTAAGGCAAAACTTACCTTTTCCTAGTAATTAAAGTAACAAAAACCCGTTTTAATGTTTGCTTTATATAATATATGAAACATATGTTATCTTACAGTCAATCTGACAGGGAATTTTATTTGTCTTTGCTTTTTAAAATGATAGCACGAATACATAGTACATCCTTTTAATAACTCCAAATGCATAATTAATTAAACCTTAATCGTTATAATCGTGTGAAGTTCTCTCTGGATTAAAAAAAATGTTTTTGAGGTAAAGCTAAGTTAATTGAGCTTACGTGTTTTTTTGAATTATAAAGGAATTTAGCTTTTTTGAGGAGAAACACTCTCCAGTTGTATTAAAAATGTCTGGAACTGACGAGCAAAAGTCTTTGGATGAGCTCAAGAAGCTCATACAAGGTAAGTTATTTATTTGTTTATTTAAATTACACAGTTTTTAGTGCAGGTTTTCAGGTGATTATTTTTGTAAAATTTTAAAACGAAAGTTTTTGTAATTATTCAAAATTTAAATTTCCAGGATCAAAAGATCAAAGAATTCATAAGTTTATCGAAAATGAGGACTATTTATTGCAGTTTATTAGGGGAAGAAAGTATGAGGTGGAATATGCTTTCGAAACGGTAAAAGAAATCCAGTAAATTAAAAAGCTGTATCATACAGTAAAGAATTTCTTTATTAGTTTAATTGTTAAGTCAAACAATGAACTTTATAGTTATTTTTAAAAAGTAAGTTAATGACTCTGCATTTAATGATTTAATTTCCAGTTAAAATACGACTATAAAATAAGACATGAAAAGTATCCATACATTTTTGAAAACTTACGACCTAGTTCACTTCGTCATGTTTTTGAGGCAGGAATGCTTGGAATTCTCAAAAATCGGGATTATGAAGGAAGAGTCATAATATGTTATAGAGTTGGTATGATTAATCAAATTAATATTTTTTTACCATTTTTAATTCACATTTAAGAATCATATGCACTGTAAATAATTCAAAATGGTTTTTTTAGGTAAATGGGATGTTGAAAAGACTTCAGGATTAGAATTGGAACTGGCAACTCAATTACTCATAAAAGAAATCGGATTGTTAACTGATACTCAAATGAATGGAGTTTCAGTTATTTTTGATAATCAAGGACATAACTCAGAACATGCGAAGCATAATCGGTTAATGGATGTCAAACGTTTTTTCGATTTATGTGTAAGAATTTATTATTTATTAAAATTTTACTTGACTGAATATTTTTTTGGGTTTTGTTGGGTTTATTTTATTTTAAATCCAAAAAAATAACATTTTTAATAAAGTTGTTAATTCAACTTTAACGGTTTTTCCATTTAATTTTAAATTGCTCTTTTAGTAAGTTTTTATTTTACACAATCACACACATTTTAAAAACACTGCTGTATGGCGGATGAGAAAAAAATGAAGGGGGTTTTAAAGATAATTTTAAAAGCCATTTCCCTAAGGAATTTTGAGTGATGTGGATTTTTCATTTGATTTTTTTAGCATAGTTATCCTTTTAAAGTCGGAACTGCATTTTTTATTAACGTACCAAGGATTTTGGAAATGACATTTCATGTGGCTAAATTTTTTCTTTCAACAAAACTAAGAGACAAGGTTTTCATAAATTAAAATTTTAAAATTTACTTAAAAATTTTACAATATTCATTTGAAATTTTATTAAATTATTATCAACCTAATTTACACAGATATTTGCAAGTCAATCCGATGGACGGAAGGAAATTCATTTGAAGATTTCTCCAGACATTTTACCAAAATGGCTTGGGGGTCAGCTTACAGATGAAGAAGCAATGGATATGGAGATTTTTCAACGAATATATAATAAAGAAGAATTTTACGCTAATTATAATAACATTTATTAAAACTCTTAAAAAGAATTGTAAATTGTAATTTAAAATGCTATGGTAGAGGATGTAAAACATGTTTTTATAGTTTAAGTAAACTACTTTGATTTTTTATGCAAATTTCAAAAACACTTTAATTTTTTATGCAAAATTAACCAAAAAATTTCTGACATGTTTGGGAACAGTGGTTCTTATTACACAACGCATCTCTCATTAACATACCTTTTTTAATCTAATTAAATATTACAAAAATTATAAAAATAATTTAATTTAATTTTGGTTTTGTATAAAATAACCAAAATAACATTTCAAAATTTACATATATTTTTATTTTTATGAAATTACATGAAAACGAGTTCATGATTTTGATAATGCAGAAAAAGCAGAGATAAAAAATGCCAATGCCACTGATCAAAGTATATTGCGCCGTTTCTTCCATATGATGATGCGCATTCATGCATTTTGCCATATGCAGCTGGGCAAGGGCACTCTCTAATATAAATATAATCAGTGTACACAAAAATGGTAATGTTCTTGCTTTAAATTCTTCATCTAAAAGAAATTATTTAATCTAAACTTAAGCATTTCTGCTATGAAATCTCTATAAATGCAAATGCATTCCTAGGTCAGAGGTCAGAGGTCAGAGGTAATTTAATAATACATTTACCTTAAGATATTCCCTTGTGGTTTGTTCAATTGGCAAAGCTGAAGGGAAAGAAGGCATGTGTAGTTAACCTACGGGATAAATATATATAGTCAGGATGGGTGTCCATTATGAACACTCTGTCTAGCACTCGGTGCACTCAGCAAACATTTCTACGTTGCACTCTATTTTATAGAATTTACTTCAACTTATCACATTTGTTCGAAGGCAACTCCTTACACCCTTCTGTACAAACTCACATTTTAATAAACGCTAACGACAAAGGTAAGTAATAATCTTAGAAAATATGTTGCACATTTGAACTCCATGTAACCTCATATCACTGAAATAAACAAAACTATTTTGGATTTTAAAAAAGATTTAGTTTTGGTTTTTTAAACATTTTAAATTTATATTTCAATTTATATTCAACCTCAAGCCTTCAATAAATAAAAAAAAAGCATCCGGTCTAACGATCCAAGTTCCATTTTAGTGCATTTTGCATTTAGATAAGAATTAAAAAATCAATTAATTCACATTCACAACCTTTGACCTTAGAAGAATGGATTTGTACAACAAATTCAATTCAAACTTTTTACAAAAATTAACTATCTTAGTATTTAGAGGGGGAGGTACACAGTACACACACCCCCTTAGGCCTTAGACCGTTAGACCTCAAGCCCAACACACAACAATGGGCAATGGAACGATACGATGGAATGTGGAATCGAATATTTCATATTTGATATTATGTATTAATTATCGTTTGTCGTTATTTCTAATTATTTATACATTTATTTCATATTTTGAATTGTGATTTTGTGATTTGACTGTGTCTTGTTTATGCTGATTTCAGAAGAAGAACAAAGAAGTCCAACTTGTTTGTAGCCCTTAGCACTTCCACTTAACCCTTGCAACTGTAAACGGATGAAGAACAGCTTTAGTTCGTTGTTCTGGGCTTAGATTCAATATTCAATCCTGCCTGGTATTCTATTCTCTCGTTCCGGTTTAAAACGGAAGTAGCTCGAAGTGAACTTGAATTTGGAATAGGAAATCAAATTGAAAATGTCAGAAGAAATAGAAAGAGATGAACAGATGATTGATCCTGATCAACTCACTGAAACGATAACAGTGACGGTTGATGGACAAGAAATAGATTTCACTACGACTTCTACTCCTCCCACAACAACAATCTCAATCGCATCAATGCAACGTGGAGAGGGAGGGGGACAAACTTCCACATTGGTATCCGAGTTAATGGAACATGATCATGTTGTTATGCCAGATGAAGTGGTTATCAAGACAGAGATTGACGATACAGGGAAGCCAGTGTTACCTCCAATTCCATTCTCCTTCCCTGGACAAACCTTTGATACCAAGTGTCAAAAACTTATTCTAAATGTATGGGACTTTTTCAAAAAGGTTAAGAAGAATCCAGATATTCTTGATGAGATTCGTACTCCTCAAGAAAGGGCTGCTGCTGCTTTACACATTAGTGCTGCTACAATTGGAAAAATTGGAAAAAATTTGAAGAGAACAGGGAAGCTGGAAACTCCTGGTAAGAAGCGAAAGCGAACAAGGCCTATTGTGGACTCAGTCAGCACTTCTGATGAGGAGATTATCAAACAAATTATCATTGAGCTAAGGCAAAACAAGTAAGTTATAATAAATATTCAAAATTTCAATAACACTTTTAATCAAAATCAAAATTTTAAAACTTTCTTGATTTATTTGCACAGACAAAATCCACCAACGCTGCCAATTGTGCTGGCAGAAGCTCGAAATAGGATTGGTTTTAGCGGAGGAGCCACAAGTTTTCGAAGAATCTTGCAAAGAATGGGTTTCAAGAATTTGTCACAAAAGAACGTAGGAGTAAAAACAAAAGTGACTCCGATTAATCAAGAAATTATAACAACCAACAACTCTTCCTCCATCTTCATGTCTCCTCTCAAAGTCATCAAAAAAGAACCTGTGAACTATTTGCAGCAACAAACTAGTAGTATAAGTGGACAGAAGAATATTTCTTTAGTAAATGTCGCCTCTCCCTCATCCTCCTCTAATGGGACTACAACAATAGGAGGTGGCAATTCCTCTACAATTACTTTGACCTCTGCCAATAATATTCAGTCAGGGAATGTTTTCCACATTGCCCAAGGAGGTGTTACTCTCACACAAGAAAATATGTCCGCTCTTGCCAACGCTGTTCAGCTCAGTGGTCAAGCGGGCACTCAAACGCTTCATGTTTTGGGCCCAGATAATACCCTCAGACCGATTCAAATAGTATATACTAATCATATTCAATAAATTTCGTTGACTAATTTCTTAAAAACCTCAGTTTTCTCTCTACACATTCAGTGTCACTAAAGAAAATAGTGTAGATAAGTCGTGTAATTTCTATCCGTTCTACCATCAAGTCTTACTTATAAGTTATAAGTAACAAGTTGAAGCATTTTTTAAAAGTTTGATTAGTTTTTTGTGTAAGTTTATGTTATTTAAAGTGTTTCAGATTCTTAGGTTAAGTAATGAATTAAGTAAAATAATTTCAGATAGTATGATAGATTTAGTTATTGCATTTATTACTGAAAAATTAATATAATTGACTCTTCAGAATTTTAAAATAATGGAAAAGTTCAAAATATTTCGTCTACAATAGTCTAAATTGTTAACATAAATGTAAATCGTGTAAATGTTACACTAATGAAGAAACACTTTGAGTTGAAAAGCTGATATGCACACATTTTAATATTCGTATTCATATATTATTCAGAATATGAAAATAAACCCTTGCAAATGATTTATTTTATTCACCTCAAGTAAGTTTACAAACAATTTATTAATTTCCCGTCTGATTTATTTTCATTTGAGACTCAACATTTCATGCACGTGTTAAAAAACAGCCTGGCAGACGAAAGTCATTAATGGTTCATTGTAAATTACTTATCGAATGGTTTAACTTACGTTAACGTAATGATTTCTGAAAGGCAATTTAATTGACATTGACAAGTCTTTAATATTGTTAAAATAAAACTAAGCATTTTCCTGTCTGATCATTTCAGTGTCAGCTATTATCATTAAATTAAATTATATTTTAAAATACTTAAAAAACGAATCTAAACTGGAAGCATATTTACACGAATGAATACTTATCAGACAAATTGCGCATTAATAAAATTACAATACCAAAATAACAGATTTGAAGCAATAGTGTTATGATATGAAGGACATCAATATTCAATACAGATACATACCAACATACCATAGTGGTAATGAATGAAGTTATTATTTAAAAATTAACTGAAAGTCTTCTCATGTCGTTCCCAGTAGTAATACTTCGAGATTAACTGAATAAGTTAATGGCTACCTGCTGAAAAACATAGAATAAAGGCATCGCTAAAAAATTGATGTAGTTTTGTTTGAAAATCTTAGAGAATATTATTAATGAACATAATTTTGTCTATCTAAATAAAATACTTGAAAACAAATGAAACGAACAAAGGTAATCATGAAAGCTTTTACTTGCTGCGAGAGAACATGAATGAAATTTCATTTTACGAAATAAGAACTAAAGTATCAAAAAAGAAGGGATTATTGCATTACAATTCATTTGTGAGAAATTAGATTACTAACTTTCTCGTATTCTTTGCCTATATATGATTGCACCATAAAGTTTCCCAAGTTAAGAAATCTAAATTGTGAAACAGCTTAACTTACTCAATAAGTCATTCATCTTATCAGTCCGACTGGGAATTTTACTTTACTATCTTACGAGTTAGCCCGAGCAAGGAGCCAAGTGAGTCAAATATCTCCACAGCGAAACCGAAACGACGTTTTTATAAAAAGCAGAAATTCGGCAAGGTGAAATTAGAAACGGTTTTAGTGAAAAGAAAATTTGATTTAAAAAAAATGTTATTGTTAATTCTAAAAACCAAGTTGGTTGGTGGACCCTAGCGGGTTTTAAGTAGTAATTTAGTAGACAATAAATTTTACACCATAGTGGGTTAATGCTCTAATAAACCGAACCTGGATCGAGCTAAATGAAGGTGCATGGAGGAATTCGTTTTATAGATTTTAAAACATAATACGTGCATTTAATAATTACAAATTTTTTTAAAAGTTTAATCGTGTGAAAGTCTTAATTGTCTTTCTTTTATAAACAAAGGTTGATTCAATAGGATTTACTCTGCTCTGCTTTGAATATACTGAATTCACCTTTCTGATGAGAAACACTCTCGAGCCAGTTGTTTTTAAAATATGTATAAAGCTGATGAAAAAAGGTGTTTGGATGAGCTCAAGCAGCTCATAAAAGGTAAATAGTTATTTTAAAAAAATTAAATTTAGATTGTTTTTAATTTAATTAGTTCTTAAGAATTTTAAAACAAATGTGTGAAATATTTAAAATTTAAAGGATCGAAAGATGAAAGAATTCATAAATTTATCGACAAAGAGGAATACCTACTGCAGTTTATTCGGGGGAGAAAGTACAATGTGGAATCCGCCTTCGAAACGGTGAGGGATTATATTGTGTCATATTTAATTGTGTTTGTTATACTTTGAAATGTAACAAATTTTTATTTTTAGTCCATTTTAACAAGTTTAAGAATTTAAGAATTATTCCCTTAGTTGGTTTTTTAATTGAAACCCCTCCCTCTCTGTCAAGTCTTTTGATCTATTATTTTTGGAAACAGGAGAATCCTCAGATTTTAAAGCTGAAAAGTTAAAAAGTAATAAATATTGACAGCACTGAAATGATTAAACGATTCATCAGAAGATTTCCATAATTACTTAATAAAGAATTTTTCCTCATTAATTAGAAATATTATATTAGAAATAAAAAATGTATTATTGTACTTGACAGATCAAATACGATTATAAAATCCGACATGAGAAGTATCCATACATTTTTGAAAACTTACGACCTAGCTCAGTTCGCCACGTTTTTGAATCAGGGATGTTTGGAGTTCTCAAAAATCGGGATAATGAAGGAAGAGTTGTTGCATTTATTAGAGTTGGTATGATTAATCAAATTAAAGTTTTTAGCTAAAATAATTCAATTAATTTTGTGCAGCTTAAACTGTTCCTTAATTCAAAATGCACATTGTACAGAAAAATGGGATGTACGAAATATTAGCGGATTAGAACTGGAATTAGCGACTCAATTACTAATTAAAGAAATTGGCTTATTAATGGGCCCTCAAATGAATGGAGTTATTTTTATTCGTGATAATCAAGGAAGTACCTCAGAACACAATAAGCATGCTGGGTTAATGGAAGCCAAACGGTCTATTGATTTATTTGTAAGAATTTAAATTAACTTTATAATTTATAAAAAGAACCCCAATGCGTTTTTGGGTTAGACTTGGACTTTATTTGTAAAGAAATTGTTCTCAATGGATATGCCTTTTTTCTTGTTTTAGCATACGTATCCTTACAAATTTGGAGCAGGGATTTATATCAATGCACCAAGGATTTTGGAATTTACATTTAATGTGGTGAAAGTATTTTTGTCAAAAAAAATCAGAGAAAGGGTTTGTTTAGTTTTATTTTAAAATAAAATTTTAAAATTATTTATATGCATTTGTAATGTAATTTAATTATTTAACTCATTAAATTTACAGATAATATTTAGAAGTGACTGTGGGCACAAAGACATTCATATGAAGATTTCTCCAGAGATTTTACCAAAATGGCTTGGGGGTCGGCTTACAGACGAAGAAGCAATGGATATGGAGATTTTTCAACGGATTTATGATAAAGAAGAATATTATGCTAATTATAATAATATTTATTAACTCCTTTACATTTCATTTTTGTTTATCCATATTATTTACACAACTTATTAGCTTTTAATCGTTGCATATGGTTTTGGCATACAGATCTTTTAAATGTACGTTTAACATAAGTATATCCTATTGATTGAATAGATCTTTCATCAAATTTGCCTTGCGGTTTGATAAAAGATTATTGAATCGAGTGAGGATTTCTGTTAAATCCTCGTCCATTAGTTCGGCGGTTTTAAAAAGTAGTCATTTTAATTTAATACTTAAACTTGACCATTTTTCTAGAACCTTGTATGCAAACATATGAAAAATTATAAGATTAGTCACTGTCACTATATGAATAGCTCAATCAAATTTGTCTTGTATATTGTACTTAAATCGTTGTACTCCTACTTCTGTCAAACTTAAGATTTTTACAACTAAAGGTTTTTATTAGTTTAAGTCGAAATATTAATGAAGTATTTGAAAATGTTTCCGAATCAAAGGAACTCTGTTTATCATAAGAGATTTTTATAAAGAAACTAAATCAGAGAAATAAAAAACAGAAATTAGTATTGCATTATAATTCATTTGTGAGAAATTTTAATTGTGTAAAAGTAAATCAGGATCCAATGATGCAAAAGATATTAGATTACATAGGGGTAGTAACATCAAATATAAAAAT
>JAQGAA010001879.1:0-14168 GCA_034696425.1 Isotoma viridis | reverse complement strand
CAATTTGTATATGATCAAAATTATGGGGCATAATTAAAAGATAAACTCCACCTGTTTCGATAACTTACTTTGGAAATTCCTTAAATTAAATATGCCTTTTTTGCAAATACTAGCTGTGTCGAATCGAATATGACAGTAATTTCAACCAAAATTAAAAAACAAATAATGCTTAGTAGTATTTTTCAAAGTAAAAACGATGTTAAAACGTTAATACAAAACCGGAAAACTTTCCGGACGCCACAAAAAGATCTTAAAATCAGGACAGATGTGTATCTCATTTTAATTTCCATCATTTCGCTTTATGTTACAAACATTTGATTTTTATTGCATACAGTCTTAGCACAAGCGTAAAAACCATTGTTTTCTTCTTCAATATCACGCATTTTTATACTTTTCTACAAACAATTTTAATATAGATATTACTTACTGTTGTGTAATTTTCGATACATTACATTATAGATTCATAAATAAGGCTTATTTACTTGTCAACCCTTTTTCCTTCTGCCTGAATAATAAAATCAGGTATCTTTCGTATACACAAGAAAAAATTATCATAAAAAACATTTAAGTTTCTTCCCATTATAATTTAAGTATTTCCTAGCCATCTAAAGATTTATTTCTAACTCTTAAACACATTTATTGCAAGAATATTGCGCACAAGATTCTCAGTAAATTATCAAAACAGGTGGAGTTTATCTTTTAATTATGCCCCATAATTTTGATCATATACAAATTGTCGCCAACCACTCTTACTCGCTTTTTTATCTGCTCATTTACTCCCTAATTTTGCACTTGCACGTACTTAATTGCAAAACCAAAGCCAATTTAAATGCTTCAAGTGTAACTGTAACGTGACTTTATATTTTTTCTTTCTACAGAAAAGACGAAAGACTATCGACTATCAGGTATTCTAGAAAATTACTCTAGTAATAGTAACCATCGCATTTTGAGCCCTTCTAATCCAGTTTTGTATACAGAACCATAAAAGTTTAATTTCGAGGACGTAAACGTCTCAGTAAAAGACCAGCCGACAAAACATTAAAAGAAGTAGGACTTACATTCAAATGGCTATTATGAAAAGATGGTTGTTGTGTAACTAATCATCTCAGTAATAAGAATGCCGAACACTTACTTTAATATCATATTTTGAGTAATCTTCCTGAAATCATATAAACCTCTCCATACTTTTTTCAAGACTTACAGTCCCCAACAATTTCAGGCAGGGTATTTATTTAGGTGCAAGAGCAATAATAATGAGTTTATAGGGCAGCCTAAAGTTACATAATGTTCCTTTCTCTACTCACAGTCATAGTCGTAATCATACCATAGCATCATATAATACCACTCACTTGGGGTTTCTCTAAAACTACTGATTAGTCAAGCTCTCAAAGTGAAATAAATAAATGTCATATTCTCATCAATGGTTTCAAAAAAGGTTATGATCATCACCGCCCATTTCTTTATTCCTCAGTGGTGCTAATTGTCACGATTATTTTCAAACAACAATGGGACTTTGTATTTTTTATTATTATTATTATAGAAAGTGTTTAAAATCCAAAGAAAGTGAACTGCTCTTTAAGTAAAAGGTTCAAAAGGATATGAATAGAAAAAAGAGGATAATTTGCTAAGCGTATCTGGAATTTAGATAAAGTATATTTAAGATTAATGAGAGTAATCATACTTCGGATTGGGTTTTTTGAAATATGATGAACAGTAAAATTCAAAAACACGTAAAATCAACAAAAAAACTTTCAAACGATTTTTTCTTGAAATGGCGTTCTTATTTTTCAAGGATCAAAGAAAGTGCGTTATTTTATTTCAAGTAGATTTTTTTTCTTATTAGTGCACATATTTGGCTATCTCAAAGAGTATACGTTACGAGTCTTTTAAAAGGGTTAACGATTAATCAATTTTGAAATTTTAATCGGCTTTCATTTTTTAGAAAATGGTAAAATATATAAATAGGTTTTTAAGATGAATTGTTATTCTTCTCAAAATTGCTCCTAACTTTGTAATAGGTGTTTTTTGTAGTTTAATTGCTGCTTAAACATTAATTGTGTAGAATTCAAGCTTTATAATGCCACGAACAAGTATTTGATATCAAAAGGATAATTCTACAATCCCTACAAATTCAACTTAGAAATGAAGCTACTTTGCATTCTCTACATGATAATAATTAAGTTTCATTAATGAAGGATAAACTTTGCTTACATCCATGAGGCATTGACGACTGAAATGATGACAAGTACACAAATGAGGGTCAGATTAATAAATGTCGTCTGCATATACCTTTTCCGCATTATTTTCTCAAACACAGTTACTGTTCTGGATAAATTGTAATGGTAACTTCATTCTTATCATGAACTCATCTCTCTTATTTCTCATTCCGTTGTTTGGTCTCAAATTGAACACTTTTTTTGTTTTTTCTTTTATTTTACAACTGGGAAGTCACCAGTTCCATTGCGTAATTATTATTAAATCTTTTAAAAGTATGTACTGATATTCAATGGATTTGAGTAGAGGTTTAGCTTAAATTATTTTGTTTTTAACACTTTTTAACAAGTTTTCCGTTTCAAATATATAAGCATGTGTGTGCTTAAGTTTTTAAAAATACATAAAAAGTTTACACTGAAATCAGGAATGAACTTTTTTCCAATCATGAAAGTCACACAATTCTAATTTTAAGAAATCTATGCAGATCAACCACTTGATTCATTAGTCCAATTAAATTTGTTCTAACACTGCATGATGCTGTAATTTTACATTTTGTTGACGCTGTATTTTCTTTTCTAATAAATCCATCTCAACACTCCTCAAGTCTTGTGAATGTATTTTTATGAAATGATTTAGTAGAGGATGAGGTGAGATTGAAAACAGGCTGAATGAAGAGGAACAGGAAGTACGCGACACACGGGAGCACAACTCACAATATGTAATTTTCAGCTAATTTAAAAGAACTTTTATTAACTCGCATCAATTGTCCTTAACAACGCTGATGTTTTCTTAATGTTAGCTCTAATCCGTTTCTTCAAGTTTTGGCTTAACTTTAATTTCCAAGTCTTTTTTATAGCAAATAATTCATTTAAAATTACATCGATATACAAACTCACATTTCATACTTTCAAATACGAGAACTAATTGTCCTGCACACAAAATTTCGTAAATAATTTCAAGAGCTATACTAAAGACAAACACATATACGTAACATCTATTAATTTCTCAGTCTGTATAAAAATTCATTTCCTTTTTGGAACGTTTTAAACTGAAATACTGGGGGAATATGAAAATGAACAAAAACCTTAGTTTATAAGTCTAGCTTTTTACTTTTAAAACGCAGCCGAATAAGAGAAATCAACACACTTGGCTAGAGATTAGTGCCCACAGCTAGTCAGGAATGAAATGAGGAGATGTAGATGATGATGAGGGTTTAAAGGTGTTCAAAGTGTAAATGTGTGAAAGAATAGTTGTAGTAGGCAGGTCGGTACAGCTTTTGTGACCTTTATGAATGTACTACCTTTGTTATTTATTGTTGTGTAAATGTTATACATAATATGGATGGTTTTAAATGTTCAAGGAATATAAGTTTTTACTAAAAGACGAAAAGTATTGTCGGTAAACGCTTTGATTGGAGACCTCTTTAGTTTACTGAGTATGAAATAAAACTGACTTCATTCCTAGTTGTAATTTCTATTTGGCTACAGCCGGATCTCAGTTCAGTAGTGGTGTCTGGAAGTTGTCTAAGGACTCTCTCTCTTGACTGACTGGAACTGAGATTCTCTCTGAACTCTGATCAGGACTGGATTCTCCCTGCCTAAAACTTAATCCTTAGTTTACCCTGCTATTTCTAATATCGTCGTGTGGTTGTGATAGTATAATATGGGCACGAGCATAAATTGACAAAGTACTCTAGACGAAGAAAAAGAACGGTCCTGATCCTTTTTCCTCCACTCTGTCCGATTTTAAGGCTGAATGAAAAAAGTCACTTAACTTTTATACTAGATCTTGATATTTTTCGGGTTGTACAACTTTAAATGTCTATTCGCTTCTAGCTAAGACTTCCACATCAAGAAAAGAGCCACGCGAGTCAAAGACATTCATATTCTCCAATATATATCGCTCTCGAATTAAAGACTTTAAATAACCAACAACTGAGAATGCTTTTGTCAGTGGTAACCGTATCTATTGGATTTTGTCTTTGTGTCCCTTATGCTTTAAACACTGCACATTTGTCCGTTTTGCTTGCTGCTAGCCTTTTCATATTTCTAGATAAGATAGTACATTTCTATTTTGTACAGCACTTGTGCAAAAGGGCTATCAAAGGCTTTATGGGCGACAAATATTGTGTTCTAAGTTTATAAATTGTAAAGAGCGAAATCAGTATACATTACATCAGTAAATTTCTCATTACAATTATGATCATTATCTTGAAGCTCATTGAATTTTTAATAGTTAGTTCAACTTGTAGAGAGTTTGTATATTATACATGTTTTGGTAGAAAGAGAAACCCCCGTCCGGAGTAGTTTTTCAAAATTTCTATACAGTCACAGTACTACTAAACTAAAGGAGGAAGATAAATGTCTTTGAGAGACTGCTTTTGCTCTGTCATGATTTTATAATAGCTTGTTTCACCCACTCATTCCATTCTGTAATTGTGAGAAGAAACGACTGTGTGTATACCTCCTTGTTAATGCATTTCCCTGTTTTCATCTCTAATTCTGGTTTTAAGTTGGGAACAAGAGATGAGAGAAAGGGTCACCAATGATGATGATGATGGTGAATAGAAACTGGAAACTAAAAGTTAAAGCTCCAGGTTCAGTAGCAATGCTAGAGAGAGTGTCTCTTCAGCCCGCAGAGGCAATATAATAAAGTCACAGAAGTGAGCTTTCGTTTTCATTTTGCATCATTTAGCATTACTTAGTTTGTCCCTGGTTTATAAAACCCAGGGTAACTTTTCCCTTTGATATCAATCTAGTACTCGAATAATAACATTTGCGGTTACTCTCGTTCTTTAGAATGTGGGATAGAATTGAAAATTGTGAATAGCATCATAGCTAGAGGAGACACATTGTCCGTAGTTGGTAAGCCACCTTTTCTACAACTACAAGTAGAAACAGTCTGATTTAGATTGGACAAGAAGAAAACGAGAATTTATCTTTTTAGTAGATATCTCTGTAGATTAGACTGTATGACAACAACAACTACCACCGCCTTGATCTTTATTCATTCATATCAACCTAGAGAATGATTCAAAACGTGCTATCTTTTTTCTTTTACTTTCAACCCAAAGGAACCACACGACTATAATATGTACTATGACTAATACATAGCAAAGAAGATGAGAAACCCTTTCTTACATAATATTACATAATATGCGAGTTTTGAAAAAGTTTGTTCTAGTCCATCGCGCACTCTAATCACTATTACTACAAAAATGTATATATAAAGCTTGATTCTCTTGGAGTGGGCTCACACGCACAGATTGTGGTTTTTTCTTTGTGGGAACCGCATTTGGGCTACATTTTTGGATAAGAAGTTTTTCAGGAAACTATTTCATAAGAGTACTTTTTATAATAGATAAGAGACGGGAGACTTAAGGTGGATCACCGGCTAAAACTACTGACAACAAAGTGAATTTAAGTATAATGCGACTGAAGTAGAAGAGAAGGCCCTTCAGGGTATTCACTCTAAAAATCGAGTATACATTTTTTATAAAACCCAAGGTATTTTTATCTACTCGTATTAACTACCCTTAAAATAGGCCGATTACTCGTACTATTTTGAATTCTCATCCTTAGACTTCATCTACAAAAGCACAAATAGATATAATCATCATCTTCATTATATTATCATACAGAATCATCCTCACTTTGCTTTGTACTATCTACTTGACTCCAGACTCGGTTTATCTATGACTGAGCCATCCGTTCAGAGAAAGAATCTAACTTTTTTCTAAATTTGATATTTCAGCGATAAGGAAACTAAAACTCTGTCCATAATATACTCAAAGAATAAAATTCATGAAAGACTCCCTTCATTTCTTGTAAAATTCTTTCTTGATTTTTGAATTCGTTGCATAGCTTCAAGCCACGTAATATCTATATAAATATGACAATGTGTTACATATTAATGTAATACTGATTACAGTAACAAGTGCTTATATAGTTTGGCTCACTGTTTGGTATAAAATCAGTTTATCTCTGTTACAGACTCATAAGGTTGAAAGTTTTTAGCTGGATTAGGGGTTTCCTTAAGGTTTTTGTGCTTGCATCTGACTAAAAAGCCGTGTCCAATCCTATCTTCAAAAAACTGCTCAAAAACGTTCTAAAAGTCCCAAAACGCTCTAAAAGTCTTTTTTCGTCCAATAGGTTAACCTTAAGGGACTAAATCGGAGAGTAACTAAACTTTTAAACCTTGTTTATCTCACCGTCTTACTTATTTCGTGTAAACTTTCTTATACTTTCCTTTTTGGATAGATGAAAAACTCGAGAAGAAGAAATAAAAAAGAACAAAAAGTATGAAAAGAATGTAACTAATGCCGCCTCTGCTACATTCTACATACTTACATTAGTTTGATGTGGTATTGTACCCAAGTAGTAGTAATCTTTTTTACGAAGACAATTCTTCTGCATCTTGAGAAAATAATATGAGAAAGGAAGGATAGCCCTTACACTATATATAACAAGGACTAATAGTAAAACTGCTATTTGTGGGATCAAATGTATCACAAGTATCGTTATACTTAGCGGTGGTGATACTTTGTACTCCCTTGATAGTAGTTGGCATCGTATGTAGTGATTGTACAAATCCAATGGACCATAACATAAGGCGAATTATCGGATGTTATGAGATCGAAGGGCATCATTCATCATGATGGAAGAAGCAACCGTGAAGTGGAAGCTGTGCACATTTCCATGATGCATTTTATATTTTATTTCCAGAGAGAGGACCATGGGTATTAGTATTAGTAAGTAGGGCTGCAGCTGACGGTTCTTCTGAACCATTCTGCCTAGTCACAGTCAGTCAGAGTAAATGTGTTGCATATATTATACACATTTCCGATTTCAATACACAAGCCAATATTATTACATCCTATTTGAATCTACTTTGCAATCTAAAACTATAGAGAACTGGCTAACAACTAACAACACGGTGCAGCAGATCCAAAAAACATGAAATAATGGAAGTATAATATGATGCTATAAACAGAACAATAGAAACATTCAAAGAGATGCTTTTCTTCTTTATATGAAATAATAATGTGTAATACTCTTTAATTATGATCAATCCTGGCAAAATCTCCGTCCTCATTATTCTATCTCATCTCCAAGTTACTTATCAAAACTTGAAACCTAACTCTTTCAGTAGGTTTTGAAACAAAAGATAAAATTATGAGCTGTTTCTAACTCAAAGTCTATAAAAGAACAATAGAATAGAAACTTAGAAGTATATTATTACTTCTGTGGTTGAAAATCAGTTTCACCTTCAATACATAAAGTACATATGCGAGTATCACTCAAAGTATCAGTTTGGAAAGTTATCCTCTTAAATTTATTTTAGTTATTAATTCATCCAGTTTTCTATCTAGATCTGTAAATCTTATCAATAATGCTAGAAATTCAAAATCCCTTTGTATCTCTCGTATCTATTAATGCTTTTATAGATTCTGTCTCTTCGGATATTGTTCAGGCTGACATTAAATTCGAAATAAACCTTTTGAGTTTTATTTTCACTACGCATAATAATTCCTTTTCTCGGCCAGGACCCGGAACATGTGTGTGGCATTGGGATACGCAAATTCGGAATAGGGTTCTTGGTTAAAGTATTCAACTTGTTAGTCCCAGCTCTTGTTACAAAGTAGTAGTCTTTAGATTTGGTAGTGGTGCATGGGGAAAGGAAAGTCCCGTATCTAATACGAAAAGCTAGAAAAACTCTCTCTCTCTCTCGCGATCCAAGTTTAATTTTCATTTTCATGCTCCTTCTGTTCTACTAATCCGTAAGACTATGGAGTATTCTGATTTGATTGTATTATGAACAACGAATACGACGAGTAGGTACACGTACCGGGGTCGGGTCGGGTAGTGTGTTAGAAATGAAACTAGTGACTGAAAGGTATTTTCATGTTCATTTCTTTAGTTATGCTTCCTTGTCATATTGTATATGGAATATCAGGAGAAGGATTCAAATGATAACTAGGTAAAAGCTTAGCCAGATGCTCTCTCATTCATACTCATTCCTCATTTCTCTGTCTCTTTTATTAGACACGGTAGCATGCAATGCACCCATCTTCATCAAAAATAACATTTTCCTTTCCACATCATCGATACTAAGTCCCACTCCAATCCAATGATCCAGCTATTCGGTTTTTATACGACTATGACACCCATTTTCCATGCTCCGTATTCTCATTTTCCTTCCTTCAAATCCTCAAACTTATCCAGAATCTAAGTATAACTTTATTACTAAAATTCATATCATTTATATGTACGTTCTTGATTATATTTTCTCCAGGCGCTTCGCTTATTGTCACACTGCTGGACATGGTTGCAAGAAAAGTGCAAAAGCTGTTATATCTGAAATACCTAGAAGTAGTGGTACCTTAGATGCTGACTACGTCCATTCTGCATCGTATTACATTATACGAGTGGGAAAGATTTACTTTTCTGGATGAAATTGGATGATGCACGGTGGATTGGGCTAAAGGGTGACATGTGTATATATACCTATGCATTATGTATAGATAAGCGACTTTACTTGAAGTCAATATCCAATAAATTCTTCTTATTTGATTCGCAAAGCATCTTTTCTAACACTTACAGCAGCAGTTGGAACTTTGGATAAAAATTTGTGAATGCACAGGATGTGGGAATACCATCATGGCATTATCTGTATTATCTAGCAAGCATAGGGAGAAGTTAAAGTAACTGGTGAAACTTATCTTGGGAGAAAGTCACTTTAGAACTCAGAATCTCTGTGATTGGTGTCACGCAGAAATTTTTCTGATATGAAAAAGAAGAAGAGGATGACTGAGATAAGTAAGTCGTGTTGGTGAATGTCCCTTTTCAGACTTTAAGTAGAAGTTCAATGGTAGAGTGCGTAACGTAGTGGTGTTGGTAAGTTTTTAGTAAGTAGTTGAGCCATGGGAGGAAGAAAATACCGAGATGTAGAAGTAATCCCAGCAGAATTTCCAGAAATATATGATCCCGTTTGATTTGGGGCGGTGGCTCAGAAAACGATGCGATCCCTTGAGATAACACAAGGGTCTACCCATCTTTTGACTGAGAGTAGATAAGGAGGCAGGCAGAAATGCCCAAACAAATCTCTTAGAAAATCGAAGTGACACTTGGATTTTCTGACGAACGCCAGAGATGATAATGAGCCCTTTTCTTAAATTTTACAACCCACTCTCTACTCTACGTCGCGTCGCCTGCAATTTCTATACATCAAATCCACTTTATTATTCAGTTGAATTGGGCTACATCCCCCCAGTATAACCATACAGTATGACCACATTTACTATTAGCATCTTTTATCTTTTTACTTTAGATTAGATTATTATTTCATACATATTTGGGCTTTAACTCTTTCATAACATACTTAAATCTTAGTGCTCGACTTTCTCAAATAAAGTGCAAATAAATAAGTTTATCTACAACAATCTTTAGATAACTATAAATTCGTGCCAATATGTGATGCAATGCACGATGATGTCAATTTAAGGAAGTTATTCATTTGAGATTAACATGGTAATGTCTCAGGTGGTGTTGGTAGTCAATTAGGTTAGTTTTGACTGAGTGGATTGTGTAAGGAATCCCGAGCTGAGATTGAATTAGCTTTCACTATGATCTTGACATGCATTTTAATGCAACCAATGACAATTTATAGTGACTGATAAATAGAGGATGCTACTACAAGTGATACAAGTGACTACTTATAAATGTTCTTAGGCTTTGAAGGAAAAGTACGTTTCAGTTCGAAGGTACTTAGTACTTAGATGAGATTTTTTGATTATTTTTATAGATTATCATTGATGTAGTTTGAAAGGGTGAAGCAACCAGTAAAAGCTATTTCATTCAAATTCATAAGTACAAAGAGCGTTTGGATATCATTTGGGGTTGACTTATTGGTGGATTCAAAAAGTGGAACTGGACACCAATCTATCTCTACCTTACATAGGCAAAAGGCTAGCTTGTGAGGACATTTATAAACTTTTTGATTTGGTCAAAAGTTCAAATCAAAATAAACGACATCCATCTAAATTCTAAATAAACCACACCCTCTCCCTGTATCTCTTAAAGTATCAAAGTGTATAAATCCATCTCTCTCACTATGTTTCTCAATAAACATTCCCATAAAAAGTAACAGAATCATAAGACATAAACGCAAAATTTCATAGTTTTCTGCTGTTCGGAGCCCTTCAATTGCTCCTATTCCACCCTTTCTATGATGCGTTTGCGAGGTAGCTGAAAATTCGATAAAAATGAGAATGACTTGAAGATAAAATCCAACACCTGTGTTAAAATGACTCTTAATGTACGTATTACTCAGAAGTAATTTCAGTATCATCATTCAGCATTCAGAGGTGGTCACGTTAAAAAAGGGTATATCAGACCAAGCTAAAAAACCAGATTCAGTACGAATACAACAGAATGTGGCTTTTGAAACTCCTCATCGTGGGTTGTATACATATTATACTTATAAAGAGAATCCTTACAGTCATCAATGCACCCTACGGTATAGTACAAGTTATCTGTGACGTTGTAAAGCAGTCAGGATTTATTCGATTCTGAATTTAGTACCCTGAGAGCACCCAAGCCCTATAAACTTCCACATAAGGGTGAAAAGGTTGTGCTTCATCTTAAACACTTCTGACAATCTCAGTGAGTCCATCGTATTAATATTTATAGTTTTTTTTACTCCTGATATTCAACCCACTATCATGATGAGCAACGTAATTTTTTGAAATACTCTTAAAATATAAATATTTTAAAATAATATGAGAAGTGGTAAAGGGTAAGGTCATAGGTATTATTAGTAGCAGTATTATAATAAAGGTTCTTTAGCCTGCTGGGCCTAGAAGATTGGTATGCCATATCCGAGCCATTACGTATTACCAGTTGTTGTTCTGTACAAATAGTAGGTTGCGATATGGATTTGTCCCTTAGGGCACCTTAAAAGCCACGGAAAAAGAACTGAAACCTCATCATGATTGCTTCTCGCCTTGGCCTTCCCAGGCGGTGCTAGAACCTTTTCACCAAAATGACAGTCTCTCTGGGTGGCCAACGATTAATGTTGTCTAACAAGCTCCAAGAAAGGACCCTACAATGTACTTTGAAGCCTTAGTATACATATTTACGATTACTTACTACATACATTACTCCACAGATCATTCCCTTCGCCTTCCTTCACAACAATTTATCTATGATGCATTACTACAAGCTAACCTCAGAACTTATTTCCTGGAGGTATAAGCATTTAAGCCGTTCTTTAACAATAAGTAAAGATTACCAGCAATCAAGGAGACTTTAGCAGGATATGGACCCGACCCGACACACCAATGACCCACTGTTTAACACGGGCAAGAATCTTTGTGTAATAATTTATGTTGTAATAATAATAATACATCTTCTAATGAGCCGACTCGACTGGGCCCTTAAACTCTCTTAGGCACACATGTCCCTTCTTTTAGAGTATTAGGAGGATAAAAAACGGAGCCATTATGCTGTTGTCAACTGCTTTTGAATATCACTCTCAAGAAAGTCATATAGTTTCTGTTTTCATGTCATAATTTAATGTTCGGACCCTGACAATCTGTGCCTTAAATTGATTTTAGGTAGGCATAGTGTTCATTCAACTTGAAACCATGATGTACGAACAAGAACGTGTTACGTTGTGTGCAACCTTCTTCAACAGAAAGTATAAAAAAATAGTGAAATATAAAAGTCAGAATTACTAATAATTGAATATTATTAAGTTAGGTATATTTAATCTTTCAAGAATAAAAGTATTTTTTGGAAAGTTACTAAATCTAACAATGATATGAAACTAATTTTGGGATTGAGAGTTGGGAGTAGTCTGAGGACACTTGAAAGTATTTTATTTCCATATTTCTAATTTACATTGACTTTTAGTTTTTTACCCGAACATATTTAATTTTACTGTCAACTGTATCATTCTTTATTGTAATAAAAGAATATGAGCTATGTAAACTTTATGGAATTTTTGCTTTAATAATGGTATGATTTTTTTTCCCACATAAAATTAAAAAATGACAATCCTGGAAATGGAAACGAAGTTTTTACCAGTTTTATTGTTTTAAGATTGTTCAAACCAACGGGCGGATTAAACCCTTTTTTAATTTTAACAGTGTTAGGAAGTTTATTCATGACTAATAATTTTTTTCTAGGAGCTTGTAGTTTCATTAATGCAGGATCAATTCCTAAAATCATAAATCAACTTGAAATAATACATTTTATAAGTTTCACCCAGCTAAGCACAGAATACAGTACCAGTTGCATAAATTGCATCATCACAACACAATCATTAGTAAAATGAAAATCCTACACTACAAACAAAGTGACTTAGTGATTTCAGAGTCAATTCTAGTAAATCAATTTTTGTCATTCCAACAAAATGATAATGGTTAGCGATCCATTACACCTCATTTGGACTTAACAGAAGTATCTAGTATCTATTGTCCTTCAGTTGAAATGTGACTTCTTAAAAGCTTTTACTTTAATGTTAAACGAGGCATCAAATGGGTGTTATTTTCCTAAAAAGTGTTACACGAAAAGAGGGGTTTGGTTTTTAATGTAATACTTATCGCAGCAGTACAAAGTTAAGAATATAATCGAATTCTTCTTCGGCATTGCAAAAGGTTAAAAGGGATTTATGTGATATGTAAGATGTAAGCCATGCACCAAAAAGTGGATGTATACTCTATAAAATCAACATCATAATTACATAATGTTCACTATATTAATAAATTAAACACTAAAAGGAATTTACCACTTTCTTGTATAAAAGTGACAAATGTCACAAACGAAAATTGACTAGATAGTGCAAAAAAATTATCCAAGAAGTATTTTCTTCTAAAGTTCCAAGGTTAAATTTTAACTCATTTGTGCAAGTTGTATTTTGTTCATAGTTCGTATAATTTTAATGCTTTTTATCAGTTTTTCATTAGTACTATATACTCACTTTTCATAATGTTAATTATGTGAATCTGACTATACAGGACAAATATGTTAAAGAATGTGTAATAATGGCACGTGCCCCATGGTTGCAGACCTTACATGGTACTAGATACAATTAATATAATACTTTATACAAGCACACTGTACATTTGAAGTGTTGATATTTATCCAGGAGTTTATATCGGCAATATATTTCTCAAACATATTTGACATTTTATTCAGATTCTACAGAGCAATTTTTATTCCAAATGGGAAGAAAAGAATGGATTGATGAATGACTCGATTAAGTAAAAGTTATAGAAAGACCCAATTTCACATCATGAAGAAGTCAAACATGGCAAATTCCAAAGAAATTATAGTTTTGCTTTACCATCATTCGGAACTTAACTTCAGATCAGAATGCCTTTACACTGGTATAGAGAAGTGACAATTTGGGGTCATTTTTGCAAGTTTTCCCAACTTCACAACTGATTAATGCCAGAATATTATTTTAGTCTGAAACAGTTAATTCTACCCGAAACTAGATTCCGTAAGGGTTGAATAAAAAATCCTATGGTAATGGTAGATGGAAATGAGACTTTTTCAGAATTTGTGATTTTTGAGTTTTAGGATTTCGAAGATTGTCGGAAGGACGTTTCCTGACAAATGAACATTTTCTGTCCTCTATTGGACTACAACTGAATTTGATCGTCTTTTTCATTTCCACTTCCGTCAAGGTTTTAATGCTTGAGATAGCATTATGACCGTTCTTTTTCTTCTAGTTTAACAGCATATGCATTTGTCAGTTACCAATGATTATGCCTTAAAATTACATGAATTTAATTTCAAATAACTGAAAATAAATGCTGAACTTATCTAACATAACAGCGTCATTTATGCTATAAGAAAAGAAAATCCTTCAAAGTACCACTGAAAGAAGAAATATCGACCAAAAAAATTTTCCGAAAGGGCCATCTTCGAACAGGAAGAAATGAT
>JAQGAA010001878.1:0-14169 GCA_034696425.1 Isotoma viridis | reverse complement strand
AAAAACTCGTCAAAGGAAAGCAGTAAGTGCTTCTTTAATAATATATAGTGAAACTAAGCAAATAAAAATGAAAGGACACATTTGGCACACGTAAATAGCTTCACCTTACCTATACAATTCACAAGAGAGAAAGTTTCATCCACAATTCTCGTGGTTACTTGGTAATTTACCTTACCCACCAAGAAAATGTTTAGCTTACAAAGTGAAGCAAGGTGAAAGTACACAAACCCTATCGTCAAATAATATAACTCATATAATAACCCACAATGTCTCCCAAGAAGATTCTACCAAAGTACAACCACTTGTCTTGAATTATAGGTATTCATTAAAAACAGCGTCATGAGCTTAGCACACATTTCAAAATGTTCTAGAACTACAAAATGTATGAAAAGTTTGTAGTTTGTATCCACAAATATAGGTTGATAATCTAACATTTACCCAGGGTTGCTAGATTCTTAACCATCTTGAACATCCGGCAGAGAGATAAAAGGAAAATAAATTGAGGTTTCCGGTCGGACAACATTTTGTGTAGATTGTCAACTTTTGTTTTGAAATAATATTTTAGCCAATTTGTACATGACAGTTATACACTTTTTTTCTTATTAAATGTTATCAGAGTGTTTTACTTCTTGAGAAATGTGGGTATCAGGATTTTGATGACAAAAATATTTACCGTCTGACAACATCAGGCTCAGCATAAATGAATTCTTTAGGAAAGACGTAAATGAATTGAATACCTTTGGGAGAAAGTATATAGTGCACAGATTCTCAGAGGAAATTCTTAAGAACTATGTAGTTTTTGTTGTTTTCGTTGATCAGAACAAAATGTCATATGAGTTGTATGAAAAGCTAAACTTTATAAGAAAAATTACATGAGTTAGGTGGCTGCTGTCTGAGTTTTCTTATTTTTTATGATATAAGGAAAGACATTTCCAGAAAAATGTAATAACGCTGATCAGTTTGTATTACAAATATTTTGTTCCCTGTTTTTATAAAAGTACAAAATATGCGTCATTTTCAAGAAGTTGTGCGTCATGTTCCTTGTACCTTATTTTTTTAAATTTAAAATAACACTCATAAAAATTTTACTTAAATATTTAATACTTGATTCCATTATGAGTACACATCTGCTATAGCGTCATGTACACAAGCGGTCTACCACTGCTTCTTTGAGCTCTAGTGTCTTTAAAATTCGCCTCTTCTAAATCCACTTTCTCCTTGATCAGAATACCAAAAAGATGTTTGAAAAAAGCCTGAATTATACTCTGCTGCTATATATACTATTTTCATTGCCACGTTTTACTAGGATTTCATTTTGGTATTTCCCTATGGATTTTAAGATAAGCTTGAATCGACCAAGTCTTTTTCTATATATATATATATCGCACCCTACTTCCTTGTTGGCACTCGTAAATAGGCATAGCATAAACTTCTAGATGTAGAATTAACCTTCTTGGGTGGCTGTCTCCTGTGTGTACACACGTTAATATGAAGTGAAAGCACTCACTACTGGCGAAAGTCCATTTAATAGATTCTAGAAGGTATGATATGTGTATGATAAAAACTTATAAAGTAAAAACTCGTTCCAAATCTCCAAATAAAACCTGCATGTAAGAATACATACAAAAAGCGCATCACGGTATCATTTACGAGATGAGCTGTAGAATGTTTTTACTTACTGGATTAAAAAAAATAAATTATGTATTAAGGATTACTGCTGAATATCCAGCATTTATTCATTGAAGTATTAAAATCGCTCTCGCCTCGAAATTGGATTGGTTAAAGTATCTACTATAGAGAACAATGTAAAAACATACTTAAATCTACAACCTTAGAGTTGCACATTATGCAACTTGGAGGTCTTGAGAGATTAGTTTATGATGATTAATTGATTAGAGGAGTAATAATTCTGACGTCTTGGTTTCTCATCCCTCAATTTACAACGTCTCGCCCGGTAAATATTAGTACATAGATGGATGGTCGTAAAGTAGGAAAAGCTCTATCAATCATTTTAAGAACAGTTTCGAATTAATTGGCACGAAAAGTTAGAAGAAATACATGGTTCCTATTCCTATGAAATTGGAAAGGATTGCATTGTGGCAAGATAATAGAGAAAGGTAAAGTCTAGAAAAGGATATTGAACCAAAAACGATGTGATAGAATACAAAATCTCTCAAACTGTCCAACTTTCTTTTGCAAACTGCTTACAATAGCCTTGAGAGTGAGAGAGTAGTAGTGTACCCAAGAAAGAAATATATAGCTTGGAGTAGCAGTAGTGCTCCTCAGTAGCATCACTAAGTAAACCAGTAGGCAACTATATCTGGTTTTCACAATAGGATGTTACTTTGTTACTTAAGCCTCTCGAGATGATGATGATAGGGTAAATTGAGGTAGCCAAAAGTGCACTATGAGTTCAGGATAATGTCCTTCCTATCAACTCTTAGCTGAGTCTAGCAGGTCAGACTTTCACAGCGTGTAAGATCTAGATAGAGGTTTAGACATCCAATTTTAATGGGTGATTCGAGCAGATGGGAGGCAATTTAACACCATCGAGTGGTCATAGTTAGGTATAGTAACTAGATGTAATTGGCATTCCTTCGTTCTTTGAACTATTTATTTTCTTCAGGCCAAACGATGCAGCCTCAGACCCAGCCGTTCGAAGACTGGTTGCTGAGCAAACTAAGCAATGGTCAGAAATGATGGAGAAACACAGAAAGGAGGAATGGGAGCTGATGAAGTCACATCTGCAAGCTCAAGAGGAAATCTTGAAAAAACTCATGGAAACTTCCCAGCAGAATCAGATGAAACAAATAGAAGCCAAACATGAGAGGTTTGTCTAGCCTATGGTCAATTCACAAGTTTTTATACATTCTAGACTACTTTTACCTATTATTAATGTTAGACTTCAAGTCTCTTTCCTTTTATTTCCCTCAATCGAATTGTTCAGTTATTGGATGAAATGACTGACAAGTCTGCCTCGGGATTTAATGTCTTGCTAATACTTCTTTGTCCTTTGCGGGTTTCTTTTGGTTAGAAAAATTCAGATAACGTTTCAACTTCAACATTCAAATATTAAATTAAAGCCTAGAAGCTGATTTTGTTCCTGGACATTTTTACATTATTTTTGACAGGTCAAACAATCGTCTTCAAAAATAATAGCAAAAGTTTCTACACCTAATAGTATATTTTATGTTAAATTTTTCGATTCAACGTAAAATTTTCCATACACAAGCTTATAAATCACGTTACAGTTTTTTTAACTATCTCAATTCTATTTATTTGAGATTAAACTTAAATAGAATTTCGAATCGCTACTCTAAATCAACAAATCTCCACACTAGTTGAAAACGTACATATTTCCTTTATTAAAATCTTAAAAATGTTCCCCGAAAGAAATCCAGTCCTTTTTCCAAGAAGGATTTATCAAATTGTTCCGTAATTCATGGAAGGTACTACCTTACTCAATAATCTCCAGGCGTTACTCTTCTCTCCCTTAGCAATAATTACATGTACCTGTCTGAGCAAGATGACACTGACATAAGATGTTTTTGTATCTCTCTACTATTTTTAGAGAGAACAAAGAGATGAGAAGTAATCAAGCAAAAGTTTCAGTAGAAACTGCAAAGGAGGTTGGAAATGACAAGACATTGAGAAACAAGGCCGAGAAGGAAAGACGTCTCAGAGAAAAGAATCAAAATAACACAAAAAAGTTTATCGAAGAGAGGAAGATTGCAGCAATGAAGCAGGAGAAGGAAAAAGAGAAACTTCGAAAACTTCATGAAAAACAGCTAGAAGACCTTACAAAAGATATTCAGAATGTAAGCCCAACTTCCCACATTACTAACTAACAATCTTCCTTCCTGCAGCAGATCCTCTGTTCTTAAAACCCTCTGCTATATACCACTAACTAAACATTAGGATATTTTTTGTAACTTATTGTATTTTACAATAAATAGAAACACTCTATAGCTCTCTCCTCTAGTTAGTTCATTAAAAAACTTATGGCTTGTAGCATTCTTTCAAACACACTTCAACCACAAGATATAAAGTTTTACTACTTCTGGATTTTTTAAACTTTCTCAAGTACGAAGTTAAGTCCAGTACGAGTGTCTAGCCGTAAAAATATTTTATCCCTTGTGGCTTGGAGTAATATATATTTTTAACATCCCCTTAGCCTTTATAATACTTGTTAAACTTAGTTTATAAGGGTTTACATTATTTAAAGTTGATTTGCATTTGGGTCGCAGTCGCAATAGTAGTGGCTATTTGTATACATTCTATACATAATTAATGAATGAATGCTATGTAGAATGTGATGTGATAATTTCATATTGCTGTGTAAGTATGCTTGTCTTTAATTAATAGTGGTATGAAATGAATTAAAACCTGCTATCAATTTATAATTTAATTTAGTCGGGTTTGCTGCTAATAATGCTAGTTTCAATTTTCAATGCTATAATAATTAATGTTATTAGTGCTAGCTAAAATATTATGAATATTTGTGGTGTTGCATTTATCGATAGTAATACGGGTTTGCTAATTCTTTTAAAATAATTAAAATACCAATTATTCACACGCAGTATTACTTATGAAGTTAAAATGAAAGCTATGATATTAAAATGGTTGTAGAATGTAGTCGTACTTATATGCCTAGCTATTAACATAATAAGCTGTGTTGCTGTTAAATACTTGCAAATAGATGTTATATGCGTTGAGTCGCAAATATTATAATTATCTTTATAATGTTTCCATGTTGTATTCTTGTAGGCAATTGAGATGTACAAAAATGAAGAGATCGAGTATGAGCTGTCACCAAAGTCAGAATTTTTCGTCTAAATGTTTTAAAATCTCGTTTACCGTACCAAAAAACTCATCTTTATTAAACTTCAGCATAACATGTGTACCTTCCTCGTAACGTCGTATAGTACCGTTAAAACCGTGTTGACTTAACGTGAAATTATAAAATACAAAATATATACTACTGTGCTATATCTCGTATAAATATGTCACTGACAACGATGATTCCTTGTACATATTTATATGTTGTTTTTGTCACGTCTTCTCAATGTCAATGTCAAAGTCTTGTCAACTCGTCTTCTTTCCCTTCTTGATAAAATATAATAATCAAGTAGGAAGTCTTCCCCCTTGCCATTCTCATCTCATCCTACATAAACAACATTGCTGTCTCCTACAATGGCAAAAAACTCTTTTCCGGTTGCTCGTGTTTTGAAACGTGATCCGATCAGACTAAGATGAAATGACATCTGATTAAGTTGTTTATGCGTCGATGGAACCTGAAAACTCTGAATGTTGGCCTTTAAGTATAAAAAGGGTGTTGAATCACGAAATTTTCAAATATTATTATTATAAAAATTATAACAGTACAGAATTTATTCCATGCTATATAAATACATTGCTATATTTATACCACGCAACTTTACTACAACAAAACGTCCATATTATACCGGATTTGTAGTTTCTGTAATAGATTAGCGGATCTCAATGTGATTAATTTTTATTCATGTATTTTAAATTCTTTTAACTTGTATTTTATGATTTCAGTTTTATTATCCAAATAATGTAGAACAACTTTGCTTTTAAAGTATAGACTCTTTTTTATTATCTTGTGTAACTTGAATTAGATAAGTACGTACTTCACATATTCTTGTATAACTTTCTTAAAGTCAAACCTTCTACTGTTGTTTAGCAATTACTAAGTCATTTTCAAATACGGCAGACTTTGTCTTTTAAAAACAATGTGCTAAAATTCTAAACTAAATATTTTTAAGCATGTTCTTTCAAAGCATATGTCTGACCGATAAGCTCAGATACAATTTATGATACCATCGTCACTTGTTGGGAAATCATGAATTATTCGTGCTCCTCCTAACATTTACTTCAGCATAATTTTCAATATCGCTGACCTAATGTTAAAGTCTAATCCATCCCAGATCTGCCTAAATTAAAGATTAAAGTGTCAAATTAAACTTACTATAAACTACTTCGTACTACACTACATGCATACTATTATTATTACTATGAACTATTATTAATCTGTCAAAATATACAGTATTTGTACCTATTTTGATGTGTAATGAGATGATGCGACTGTTGCCAAAATAAGGTAGGTAAGTGTCGTAAACTGTGTACCGTGCCGAATCTAAGTCACTTTAATTCTCGTCAAGTGTCAAAAATTCTTAAAAACAATATTATTGTAATATATATATTCACCGTATCGTATCTTTATTATTATTACTATTGTATTATTATATGATTATTCTGAATGATTATTACAAGCATGATAATATATTGAATCGTCAGTTTAATAAATTTACCTATGTATGCATTATCATTCTAAACAATTATAAAATCAAAGTAAAATAAAATCTATGTGTACTATGTTTGGATTTTCTCAAAACATTTTTCAGGGATTTTGTATGCTTATTAATTAATTATTATTAATTACTATATTTTAAGCTAACATAAGCTTAAACATTGCATTATATGGATATTTTATCACAAAAGGTTGTGATCAGATATATTTGCCAACATAGAATTCACAATTAATAAACATCAAAATTATAGCACAAGCTTAGAGTAAAGTATTTTACTAACATAAATATAAATAGTAGAGAATCAAGTCATAAATTTTGGTAATACTAGCTGTAATTTGGAGACATGTACTTAAAATATATTTACATACACAGCTTTAGTAGTTAAACTTCGAAAGACAAAAACTCCAAATTTACGACGTAATTTGTCAGTAAATGCAAATTGATTACAAATATTGTATCATTCCCTAATCTAAATTTACATTAATGTTGTTTCAAATTCAGGTAATGAAAACCCATAATAGTATTATTCACATGTTTACATTAGATATTTGTTACTTCCAAAAGGACGGATAAGGTTACTCTTTGAACATTATTATATTACACGTTATAATATTCGTTACATTTTACAACATTGCGTATTATCATCATCCTCTGCATTTTTTTGTGATTAAAAATCATGAAATAGTTTTAATTTCATATATAGGTGAGTCATCTCTTTTTTATCGTCAACTGTTAAAAAGTATATTGTGTATATTATTGTAGATTTTGAAGGTAGTTCGGACTTTTGTTTGCCAACATTCATCGTGAGATTATTTGTTGAGTGTGTGAAAGAGAACTGAAATATGATATTAAAAATTTTGTGACAATGGAAAACGGAAATTTGATTCTTAAGATTTAAAGATAACTTCAGCGAAACTTTAAAAAAAAAGTTTTTATGACAAATTCTAGATTTTTGATCACATGAAAAATAATCACATAATAATCAGGCTGTAAATTTTTCAAACTGCCAGACAGATTGAATTAACATTTTCATGATAGCATTAGTCATAAGGATGGAAAGATACAGGATTCTTAAAGGTAAATGACAACTACCAGAGTAATTTCATTATACATTGATGTACGCTTTAAATTGAATTAAGTTGATAAAAAACCTTCATCGCATGAAGTGTGAATTTAGAATGAATTAACCCTATATAGATCTTTCTCTACCTATACATAGTAAATACTCTTATTTTGGTTACAAAAAATTTAGTAATTGCACACAATGACACTGTCATCACGATGGGATAACCCAATTAAGTACATAAAACATTTTCTGCACACTTTAATACCCAGCCACGCCAGGAATTGTAGTGAGTACAATAGTATAAAGAATTTTTCATTGGAATCTCTATCGCTACAAATTACTGGTATTCTGCCTGCTGGGTTTTTCTATATGTATGTAATTACAGTTCATGTCGAGAAGTATTGAATGAAGCTATAAAACCATGATACATAAAGACTGCACACAGAGTTGGATATTGCTACCTTATCATTATGTTTCTAAAAATGGCAAGCAAGTAATTTCTAATGTATTTTGTTGTATACATTGTTTTTGTAGCGTAGTTAGTCTGTCTTGAAAGTCTGTTACAGGTTAATTCGAACAACAATTTATTCGTATGGTTAGAGAAGCATTTTCAAGTAAAATACGAAGAGATTCCTAAACAGTCTATTATACAATATATTTTTTATATATTTTATACTATAGTTCTAAGACTATGTTCGATTATCATTTTTAGGAAACAATTGTTACTCATTCTGAATACCTATGTAAGATTGAAATTCCAACAACTTTTGGAAACATGTATAATATCAACCACGTTCGCTGGCTATTTGAATTAGTCAATAAGTTAAATATTATTTTTGTTAGGCACCTCAAAATACTCATTTGTTTAATGAACATTCGACTTTAACTGTCTAATAATGTGTATAATACTCACGAATCTTAGAGATAATGGAGGAATCTAATAGAATCTATTTCTAACCGGTTTTTCTAAGGCTTCTGTCAGGCAGTTAATCGGGAATGTTTTTGTAATAAGATTTGTTTTCTCACATTTTCTATTTTTAATTATGGACGGGATCGTTTCCTACGTTTTTGTTAGTCACACACCGTTTACCAAAACGCTCCTGTAGTTTTCCTCTCGTAGTTCTAATCGAAGTAAAATCTAATTAAGAGCTAAAGTTGTGAAACTCTATAGTAGTAATAACCATAGCTTTCTCAATGGAATTGCTAGTTTGCATTTTATGGCTTCTTGATTTATGTATTCAACCCGCTTGTTGAAGAAACTTATATAGGTCTTAATTACCTGAAAATTCTTATAAAGATACTACTATTGTATTATCTGGAAATAAGGTTGTGAAATTAAATCCCCAAAGTCGTGAAATAACTATTTGGAATTGCTTAAATACGGAATACACACACATTGTCAAAAATTGATTTCCCATGCAATCATCATCTTTTCACTCAATTAATGAATGCGTGTTACTGCCTCGAATGGGTTTCACTTTTCTAGATTAGCCTATTTTGTACGAAAATTACCCCTCATTATACATTTCCGTGTCAATGTGTAAAACATTTTGTTTGGTCGAAGAATTTTTTTCTCAGCATTCCGTGTTTGTTTTGTGATGGTGTAGCTTCTACATTGGCAGAAAGGACGAAGCTTTGCTTTTGAAACTTTTCATTTTTCGTTGATTGAAATATTAATCAATGTTTAAATGTCATGGAAAGACTTGTGTTGAGGTTATGTTGTAAAAATAATGGAAAGTTACTTCTTCCACAATTATTGGCTCATTGGAACTGGACGGTTCAAATTTTGCATAAGAGGAACCAAAACCGATGGTGGTCCAGCTTCTCTTAGGAATGGGTGTTGTAGAAGTTCTGACGCTGTTGCCCTTTGTGATGGGTCTCTGACAAGCATTCTTTCTAAAAATCCTATTAATCTTGTTGACACCTAGAATACAAAAAAGATCAAAACATAAAATAAATGGGTTTTCATTTGTTTACTTATGGAGCTGGCTCAATTTCCATATAATTAAAATATGGATTTATCACGGGTCATGGCAAATTACAAATGAATATGAATGGATAGTAAAAAATCGGATGTGTTTGTTCTAGGCTATGCTTTGCATATTAAAAGAACCTAGGTATGTAGCTAGGATATAATATAAGTATAGTGTTATTTGCCAATATGAAAACAATGGCAAGAATATATTTCATAATATTGATTTAATTCTGCTAACCTTATGAGTATTTTTCAATTTTGGAGGAGGCATATCGCGAATTCTCCTCATAGCCTGAAGGGGTGGTTCATTGAAAAAGGGTGGCTCTCCATCTACCATCTCAATAACCATGATTCCCAACGACCAAATGTCGACTTCCGTTCCATATGGCAAACGTGAAATGACTTCCGGTGACATCCAGTAAGGTGTTCCCACTAATGACTTCCTCTTTGGCAACTCTTGAGACACTTGGGCACAGAAACCAAAGTCCGACAGTTTCACCTGTTTATTATTAAAAAAACAAATTGATATATTTTGGAAGTTTCTCCAACATACTACTGTTTTAGGTTTAACTGTGATTAAAAGAGAATATATTTTACAAAATGAGTTTAAATTAATTAACATTCATTACAGATATTGAATTCTGATTAGATGGGACTCTTACCCTTCCATCAGCAGCTAAGAGAATAGAGTCACTCTTGATATCTCGATGGATTACACCTGAAAATCAATATTAAAAATGGTCATTGTCAACAAATTATTATCCACATGATTCTTATTCATTACGACGGACATACCTTGCGAATGCAAGTAGGCTAAAGCTTTCAAACATTGTTTGCAAACGGTGGCAATTTGTTCTTCGTCCATTCGAGCGTGTGTGACAATATCTGTTAATGCTCCACCTTCTAGATATTCCATTACAACCCAAAGCTCATCTTCCACTAGAAAACTATCGTACATTTCTACAATATTAGGATGATGATAGTCTCTCATTATCACCACCTGCAAAGATATTATATAGATTAGTCAGACAAGAATTTTTACAGAAGTCAATGCATTTCTCTACAGACACATATTTTCTCTTAATTATAGTGAACAATCTCGTTTGTTTGACAGATTCCCACGATTGCTATCGGGTAATAATTAAAACTGCCTGTGTTAAAGCTGTATTTGAATGTTTTACAAGTACATGTTAACATGCATTTCCTTTATATTTTCAAGCTTTACTTTCTCACCTCATTGAAAAGAAGTTCTCTGCGTTGTTGTTTCCGCAAGTCCATTTTCTTTACAGCAACTTGCCGTCTTGTTGTACGATCTGTGGCTATGCATACTATTCCTGTAGAACCTTCACCAATCTTAATGAAATTATCCAAGTTTTCTCTTGGGTCCCCAGGACTAACTACCATTTGCAATGCGGCTCGAAACTAAAATGAAAATAAATTGATGATTTTACAAACTTTCTAACTACAAATTTTTCTATATATTTTTTGATTATTAGATAGATTTATGTTTAATTAGGCTAGGTTTAGGATGGATTCAGATTACGAATACGGAAAATTTTTCATCACTTTCAAATATTCAAGTTTTCATCATTTTGTAATTAAATACAATACATTTAAAAACTTTGCCAATACATACCTGTTCATGTGTTAGTCTATGTTCTGCTGGAGGTTGATTAGCTTGTTGAGGTGAAGGTTTTGGAGGTAACTGGCCAGGAGGTGGAGGTTGTGGTTTTTGATTTTGATTATGATCTGTAGAAGGTACTGGAGGAAATGGAGGTGAAGGTTTGACTAAAGGTGGTGGTGGAGGGTGATTTCCAAGATGGTAGGGCTTTGGAAGAGGCTGAGGTGGAAGTTGGGTGTGAATTATTGCATTTCCTGTACTTTGAACTGGTGAAGGCTGTCCTGTACTTGTACCCGTCCCTGTACCGCTAGCACTTGTTGTTCCACTTCCACCAGAGCTTATTGACATATGCGCCGCTGAAGAAGCTGGATGAGGATATCGGTTGAAATTCATAGACATGGACATTGGCATTGGAGTTGGAAGTGGAGGTCCTTGTTGATGTTGATGGTGATGAAGACCAGCTGGAAAGCTTGTACTGGATGTTATTCCATTCGGAGGATGAACTCCCCCATTTGCTTTTTCATGACTCCAATGGGGACCTCCATTGCCATTGACAGGAGCACCATTCCATTGATGATGTTTTGGTGGCTGTGGGGGTGGTACTTGAGACTGATGGGTACTTGGAAACCTACTGTGATTTCCAAAACCCGAGGAGCTTCCAGGGCCATTAGACGAACTTGGGTATGTTGGAATGCTAGCTGCACTGTGTCCACCCACAGGTTGAATTGGAGATGGTTCCTAATAATACAAAAAATGCATTAAATTTTTAGAACATTTAGCATCAAATTGTTTTAAAATATTCTTCACTCGTTATTTCTTGAGTCTAAACCAGATTTATTCATAATATGCAAGCCCAAAAAGTGATTTTTCAAGCTAATTAAAATTCAATGCAGGTTTATCTGGTTCTATTATACATTCCAGTTCATTCATTCATCCTTTCCTGACGATTGCATTTATGATACAAGATCAAGTTTCTTGTCAATCAATCTAATCGAACTGCACTTGCTTCCAAAATTTGTAAATTCTTTGCTTAGAAAAATGATTGAAAACACTAAAAAGCATTTCATTCACACACAAACCTGCAGAACGCCGTTGACCCCAGAAGGCGTTGGACTACCAAACACCAGAGGAGGCCCATGCCCATGTAAATGACCATGAGAGGATTGTGGAGAGACTCTTTGTGGCAACGGAAGCATTGACGAATGATTGGGATATCCTCTCTGCCAAAAAATCCAAACCAAATTTATGTTGATAAGATTTCTTTTGCAGAGATTTAAAATAGCATGATTATAACCATTAAAAAATAAATATTCTTACATCAACTCCATTAGGCTGGAACTGATCTTGTCCCGTAATCATTCCTGGGGGAACTTGCCCCGCAGGGAAGTTGTTTGGATTATGCGTTGAAAATCTTGAAGACGCACGAAGTGGATGACCAACATCTTCCTCTGGTACTGAAGGTGGAATTTGCATACGAAAATCTCTTCTTAATCTCGGAGGACTTTGTGATCTTAAAGAATTTGATCTAACAACGCTTGAAGACTTTGGATTAAGACCTTCTTCCTTCTTTACCCCATCTCCCCTTACAACGGTCTAAAACGTTAAAAAATTATCTTATGAAAAAAACACCCAACCCAAAACATTTAATGATTATGAAAATAACTTATTAAGCAGTATCCTATAATTTCTCACCCTAACTTTGAGGTCAAGAATTTCCGTCGGGGTGATTTCCGAAGGATCAACCAATGGTAAAGGTCTGTTAGTACTCTTCAAAATTATATTACTTCCAACAACGCTTGCCCACTGAGGAGGAAGTCCAATAAACTTCCCTTCCTTTTTGTCATACCCAGTATGTACTCGATGTTCAAAGTTTGTTGGTTGACTAATCAAAACCTTCTTTTTCTTTTTTCCAAACATTGTTATACTTTTTTATGAAAATTTTAAACAATTAAAAAATGACTTGGTCAGTCTCTTAAGTTTATAAAATTTTATAATTTTATAATTACATAATTCGTTGCACAATGAGCAGTTTATGTAAATAGGACGTTATATGATGGAGGCACTACAGTCTTTAAAGTAATATTATTAATTAAGGCATTGTTTCACATTATTCTTCAATTCTTTGAAGAAATTTAAGTCATCTATCCATCAATACTGTATCGATCACATTCATAAGTATTTCCAATATTCCAATACTAATTTCCTATCTAGTTAAACCATGAGTAATAATATTTTTATTAGAATTTGATGTCACAGTTTTATATTTACTTCACCATTTTAAGACCGTCATAGGAGAATCACAGATGAAAACAACGTGTTTCTTAATATTAAATAGTAATAATATTTCATTTAATCATTCTAAGACATAAATATGTGTTATAGGAACATCATCCTCATCATCTTCAATCATCATAACAAGACCAAAGGAGCATTTTATCACGTTTGTATTAAAAGTACTAAGACAGATGAATCACTTCCAACATCCCGTAGAAAGTCGCGTAATAAGCTTTGTTCATTCACTCATAATAACAACACGACATAAAGCTTCCTTATCTTCTTTTTGATAATAAATCCGGTGTCAGTGTGGCAGTAGTAAGTGTAAACATATAATTTAATTTATGTACACATGATATCATAATCGTACACAAATCTTATTTTTATGTTTCACAAATATGTATTTTTATAAAAATGTTATAAAGTAAATATTTATTGATAGGCACAGTTGATAATACTTCAGTAGGAGTAATGTCCCTTATTATATATTGTTTAAAGAGTTATTATCTGAAGATCCAATTTTTCTTGCAAATTTTAGTACATAATAATATAGTGATAATAGTTGTACACGTCAAGTCAATTTAGTTTCCTATTTTTATACTATCGATGAAGAATCTTCAAGTTAATACTTCCTTTGCTGTTGTAGAATAATGGCACTTTGGGAGTTGAAATTTAATCTCTAAATCTTCTTTAGCAATTTTCATTCAAAAGTTTAACTCATAAAACTATAAGTTTTGTCAAAAAAATTAAACTTCCAATTTGATAGAGGTTCAATCACGGGCTCAATATCATATATCTGTTAAGAATTAAAAAAAATAATAACAAAATGATTAATGATAATATTTAATGGAAGAATATAACGCAACGAAATAACGAAACAAATGTTAAATAATTTAAG